>BPTQ01000003.1:140219828-140369562 GCA_019973895.1 Chrysanthemum seticuspe
ACACTACGAAGAATTGGGTTTGGTAATCCTAAGAGGATGTATTCCATTGCAAGTTCATCAGCTTCATAGTGTAGAAGTTCTGTAGGATTTAAATCTGCAACAGTAGCAATGTTGGTTTGTTCATCTCTTGGTGGAACAGCAGTTGGATCTCCGGGTACAATGACGGTAGGCATCTCAAATGGACCTTCCAAGATAACCTTCTTTAAGAACTTTCCATGTGGCTTCTTTAGATCACAAAACCTAAAGAACCTTATCACCCATTGATCGTAGTTTCCTGGAGTGAGCATTGGAGGTCTATCAAGTGATCCAGCTTCATGAATTGATTGTTGGCTGCTTAAAGCTTCACACATCTTTGCAAACCAAGTGGGTTCCTTCATAGTGCTTCGTGATGGATGTTGATTGAAATCGTTTGTGTAGGGTAGAGCTTGAAGGTTTGGTGGTGGTTGAACCATTTGTGGTTGTGGAATTGCACCAAGTTGTGGAGTATGTTGCTGATTAAATTGTTGTTGATAAATGGCTTGTTGTTGATTCCATTGTTGATGTTGTGGAGTTAATTGTTGTTGTTGTTGATGATTATAAGTGTGAGGGAAATAGTTAGAGTATGGTGGTTGAGACATGATGATAAACTTGTGTGGTAAAAATGGATCTTTGTAGTCGAATGAACCTTTGTTGATGAAGTGTCCTTAGGCGTAGAAAAGACAAGAACCAAGTAGCACTTATGCGTAAAAACACCAAAAGTTACGCGTAACAAGAATAGTTACGCGTAGGATTTAGCTTACGCGTAAGCAGGAAAAAAGACTAAAATTATGTGTAAACAGTAAGTTAGGCGTAGAAAGTTAGGCGTAGGATTACCTTATGCGTAAGACTAGGTCTACGCGTAAGATGAATCTTAAGCGTAATATTTTCTACGCGTAAGCTTTATGCTTAAGCGTAAGATTAGGGTTTTATCCCAAGTGATCTTTTACACTTCACAGTGCAAAAGATATCCAAAGTCGACGTATTTTCAGACTTATCCAAGTAAGAAAACACGGAATAAACCAGGAAAATGAAGATCAAGCCAAGAACAAAGTTACGCGTAGAACTACTCTTATAACTAGGGTTTTGATACGCGTAATCCTACTCGTAAGAATGATTTTGTCCAAAGATGTTTCTAAACCAGTTTTTGTGTGATGAAATAGCTTCAATAACACCAAAATAACACAAAAGTGTGAAACTTGATGATCCAAAGCACCTAAAACAGTTACACGTAGGATAACACTTTCGTACAAAAACAAGCTTAAAAACAAGGAAATACACGTAAAGTTCCAAACTTTTTGCCAAAAACCAATAGTTTAACACCTAATAACGTTGAAAGTACAAGAATCTTGGATTCAAAAGTGTAAAAAATCAGTTTTTAAGCGTGACCAAGTTTAGGAACCGGTGTTACGCGTAGGACCAAAACCTACTTCAAACACAACGATTCACCCAACTATTTGGCGATTGATACCACTGTTAGGTCACTAGTTTTACAACACAAGCTTATAAGAGAAGATATAAGGCGATTGAACAAGTAAACAAGCACACACACACACAATAGTATGAAACGGTTAGGCGTAATGTATGAGTGAAAGAATAACTTGAACAACCAACCCTCAAATGAGGGTTTACAAGATTATTTATAGGAGGGAACCTAGGGCAACACTCCTAGTTCCCATCCTTTCTTATGTGGGCTTGGGCCTCAGCTTATGGGCCTTCTACATAAGCTGGACCTTAAACAAACATAAAGGCCATAATAAAGCTACCTATTACACATGAGATATAAATACTTGAGATAATGTTTAGGAGTGATTCCAACAAAGACTCTCTGTTTCACACAATGTGAAAAGAGAGATTATATCTTGAGTCCTACGCATTATCCTTGTGGTATTGCCAGAACATCTGAGTGATGTGTAAACATATTCACAATGAAGATGGAAAACCTTCTGGAGCCAACATCAAACAAGCTCCTGGTAGGTGGCAGGTGAGATCTATCATATAGATCAACCATGTGACAACTGAACAGAAACAATAGGGCGATTCAATCTCTTGAATCAATCCTGGTTCAGGTTACGGATTGACGGATACCTTTGAAAAACCGGTCTTTGTGCTTAAAAACTCTTTTCTATAGCACATCGACCGTGTACTAATTTTTCAAATCAAAAGGTGTTTCTATGATTGATAATTGATTTTCAATAAAACCTTCGTTGTATTGCAAAAAAACAATCTCTATTGAACAATACACGACTGCTTTTCAAATATCTTTTCATCAATCAGTGGACTTAAATTTGCTGGTTCACTCACTCCGTGTTGTCTTCTTTGAGATGCTCCGGTTTGAGAACAGCTAGAGCAGCTGCGAAACCCTGTCAAGGAAATTCTTCGGAATTATACCTGATCACAGGCAGTACTTGTACTGATCAACGGGGAACCGTGGGCCGTGTACCTCAATTCAACGAAAGTGATCAAAGACACTTTCGTGCGATTTATTGCTAACTGTTGTATGCAGGTACACCCGACGTTTGCAGCTGTTCAGAATGAAGCGGTCAATCCATAGCCGCATGCTCACTTAACACATTCATCTCAAAAGAAATTCATGATTAGTGCATCAATGACTCTGATATTTTCACTCCATGCTTCTGCTACGCTGCTGCCAATATCATGAATCAACGAAAGCTTCCGCTACTCTGATGAGAAGATATCATAATCCAGAATGTGAGCATGTCGGTCCGAAAGTCACAACATCACATAATACCAACACCACAATGGATGTCTTAGAGATTGTTGATTAGCCGATGGTCTCAAAAGCTGGCTCAAATTTATTATCACGTGGATCAGTAAAAGACCTCCACCTAGAGTAACCAAACATGCAATGAGAAGAATCAATGACTACGAGCTTCGGAGCAAAGTACTACATCAAGAATGCAAGAACAATTGTTAATGACATATCTGTTTGTATTCAATGTAATTTTAGTATATGTTTGAGGTGACCTCCCTTAGGGGGAGATTGTTAGGAATTAGAAATTCCAGGTATTAAAGAGTCGGTCACCTCAAGTATATGTAATCGTTAGAAAGCTCGTAGTCGTAGTTATTTTAAGTTAAGTAGTATGTAGTTAAGTAACACCGTGGAAGACGGACGGGTCTTTACCCACTGTATGCCTGATCCACAGCCCGTTGTGTGGCGTTTTATGTAAGACTATAAATACTCTCTACCTCCCAAGGTAGAGGGTTGGAGCTCATAATAATATCTTTCACTTTCTCTCACTAAGTTCCCTAAACCTCTAACTTTCTCTCTCTAGAATTCCATTCATACGCCACTTTGTGTTATGGTTTGATGTGTATGTGAAAACTAATATCCTACATAGATTCTTACCCATTACAATATATACTAAGTATTATGTAAACACTAGTTGTTATACATATGCATTTCTATAAAGTGTAAACACTATTACTTGTTTAGTGTTTTGTATGAAAACGTAAGTGTGTTAGTAAACAATTGGCTCAAACTATTTATGTATTTTATTTGTTTCGTTAAAATGATTTTACATTTGTTATCGACAAAATATTAGAGAATCGTAAAATATAAATAAACGTTTTTATGGCTTATTTGTATTAACAATCTAGTTACTTGATATGTCTTAAGTGCATGTCAACTCACTAAGTCAAAATGTATTAGCGTATGATGGAGTTGAGTGTAAATGGTTTAAATTATTGTTGTCAAAAGAGTTTAATGGTAAAAATCGTATCAGATAACCAGGTACCACTGATCTGTGGATCCCTTGGATAGGGATCCGGCCTTCATAAACGAAGGGATCTGTGGTATCAATAAAAATCAACACGACAAGAAATTATTATGTCTAGAATGTAATGTTACTGTCATAATATCTAACATAAACTAAAATGAGTTTGAGTTTAGAATCTCTAATCGTCAAAAGATGTAAGAACATGATTGAATATGTGATAAAATTAGTTCATACACAAATATTAAGTTTTCATAGAACACAAAAGATTATGAATAAGAATCCGCTATATGGCATTGCCATTTTCTTTCAGTGTATAAAGTGTTTGGTGTTTCTGGTAGCATATGTTAGTCATGTGGAATGACACTAAACATTTTTGAATTTAGACAATTAAAAAAAAAATACTACTGTGTGCCGATATGTAAAAGATGTGGAGGCACGGTTATATTGGCTCAAAGAGAAGAAAAAAAATCAAAAATCATTATGAGATAAATATTTACTTTGGCTCGTTTGAATGTACCCGAAAATACATATTAGTTATGTATTCCATTTAGCATTCAAGAGACTAACATGTATAAATGAAAAGTGTTTTTACATTGTATTAACGATACACAAAGATTTTTTATGAGTGTCCTAGTCGCGAGGAGATTTTATTTAGAAATGGGGTATTTTATGCAAAAATCGATTTATAAATAGATTTCTATTGTTCCTATCTTAGGAAAATATAAATAGATTTCTATTGTTCAAGATTATTTGTATTTAGATTAAAGAGCCCCCACTTTTTAGTTTTTATGCAAAATAGAATTCCTAGACTCATATTCGAGATAGAATAAAAATACTTACAATATTATCTTTGAACAAGGTTTGAAGAATGAATTTTGATATTAGGTAGAATCAAAGAAATCGTTGGTCGTGTCAAATAGTCTTGTCTTATCTTATCTGGCCTATGAACATACTCGGTCTAAATGTAAGCATGATCACTAGTTGAGGACAAGAGGGGTCCACATGAGTTTCATATGTATACTCCTATAGGGTCATTGTCACGTGGGGGTGCATGTCTAGCAAGTTTAGTTGGTAGTTTTAGATTACATTTAAACATATGTTGTTAAAACGTTGATTAGTGGAGTTTTAGAAATGACATTTGACAAAGCCGACTTGAGTATTTCTTATGAAACAACAAGTTTCCATTCCTACTTATTAGTTTATTTACGGAATGTGTTCCATAAGACCTAGTCTTAATCTAAGAATATAAATGGCTCACGCTTGAGTGGTTTAGTAAGAATATCAGCAATGTTATCTTCTGAGGCTACTTTTTATACTAAGATGTTTCCTTTTTGAACGTTATCTCGAAGAAAATGTTGACAGGTTTCTATGTGTTTAGTACAAGAGTGTAATATGGTAGTTTTGAATAAGTCGATAGCGTCTTTGTTGTCACAGAGAATTGGAATGTCGTTGAGATTTATGTTGTAGTCAACGAGAGCTTATTTCATCCATAGTGCTTGTTGGCATGCTTTTCTAGCCGACACGTACTCGGCTTCAGTTGTAGAGATAGCGAATGCAGTTTGCTTCTTTGAAAATCATGATGTTAAGAAACATCCCATGAAAGCACAAACACCACTTGTACTCTTTCTATCTACGTAATCTCCAGCGTGATCCGAATATGCATAGACTATAGTTTCTATTCTCGTTCCTTTGAGATACCATAATCCTAAGTGCGTTATTTCTTTAATATAACTAAAAATACGTTTTAATGCTTCAAGATGTGATGTTTTAGGATCTTCTTGAAAGCGATCACATAGACAAACACTAAACTAGCTGTGAGATAAAGTAAACTACCTATCATACCTCTATACTTAGTATTATCAATTGATTCATTATATTCATCTTTAGTTAGTTTAGTTTCCGTTGACATTGGTGTTTTAATGAGCTTACTATCTTCTAGACAAAATTTCTTTAACATTTCTTGATATATTTTGATTGGTTAAAGAAGATGTCGTCTTTCATTTATTTAATTCGCCCATCATACTCATTTCAAACTCGGCGTGCATGATTTTTACAAAATCTTTGCAAAGCTCTTGAGATCCGAATATAATATAATCTACATATATTTGGACACTTATAAGTTGAGACTTCCTTTTTTTTTGGTAAATAGTGTGTTATCTACTAGACCCATTTTATAATTATATTTTAACAAAAATGTTTAAAGACTATAGTACCAAGCCTTCGGAGCTTGCTTAAGACCGTATAAAGATTTCTTAAGTTTATAAATATGGTTTGGTTTCTCAAAATTGATAAATCCAGGAGGTTGTAACACATATACCTTCTTGTTGGTTATATCATTGTGCTACCAACCTAGCTTTGTTTCTAGACACAATACCATTTTTGTCTAATTTAGTTCTAAAGACCCATTTTGTACCAATTATTGTTTGACTTTTAGGTGGTGGAACTAAGTCCCAAACATCATTTGTTATGAATTGGTTAAGTTCTTCTTGCATAGCTAAGACCCAACTTTCATCTTTTACAGCTTCTTTAATATTTTTGGGTTTAATGTAAGATACAAAACAAAATAAATTACTTTCGTTTTGGGCTTTAGATCTAAGTGTTCTTTCATTTAATTAACCAATAACTTTTTCAAGTGGATGATTTTTAGAAGCCCTAATATTTACTAGGTCATCTTTTAATGGTTCATCTTCCTTAATGACTTTTATGTTTGATTGGTTTTCTACGACTTGGTTTTCAACTACATCATCATCTACCAAAGGCCATGTTTTTAGGAGGAGGTGTACTTTCATCAAATGTTACGTTTAACGATTCCTCGACAACCATTGTTTTTTTATTTAGTACAATATAGGCTTTGCTATTAGGTGAATATCCTAAGAATACTCCCTAGTATGATTTTGGGTCAAATTTTATTAGATAGTCTTTAGTGTTCAAAAATAAAACATTTACTTCCAAATACTTTAAAGTGCTGTAGTGAAGGTTTTATTGACAAAACTTAAAATAAATTTATGTTTGTTATTGATAAAACTTAGAATGGTCGTAAAATATTAACAAAATGTTGTTACGCGTTTTATTTTTTTTATTAACATGAACTTATATGAGTGGCCTGGCCAAGACCATAAGTTTCAGGTGCACACTGAGGCTGAACTCTAATACCTAAAGCCTTAACCAATGGTTGCTTCACTTTTTCTCTCTAACTAATCTTCTAAACAAATAAATGAACATAAAAAATAGGTAACTCAATGATCTAGACCTTGAAAGTTAAGATGATGTTTTGGTTACTATGATAGACGTGAGACTCTAGGATGGAACACTAGGTTGGTTTCCGCTATCAACTTCTGGCCAACTTTAGGGTCCTATGACCTATCATATGATGTCGAAAGAAATAAAGATGGGACCAGAGGCTAATTTGTTTAATGTGAACGTATGTTAAGAATGGGCTGAGAAAAAAATGGGAAAAAGAGAATAGAAGGAAGTGTTTAATTAAAAATTGAAGCATAGACATCCAATCTAGTTGACATAAATAATCACACTTGCTATAGTGTAACTCACTGCATAGTGGAAGCACAGTCGCACATATATACCTGCACGGTAAAATTGAGACTTGAACTTCGTGTAACATCTGGTCCTTGTCTAGCATACAAGTCAGCTTGGTGAGATGAACCCAGACCCCTAGTGAAGGTATGGATTAGCCGGTTAAATCTGGTTAATAAGAAAACCTTCACATAATTCCTAAACCGGTTCACCCTTCAGCATTATCTATACTATTATATAAAGCATTTAAGTTGTGGGGCGCATCAAAAACTAAGATAAGGAGGTGCAATCTTAGAGCGATGGCTAAATAATCATCTTTATTTTTATATTGAAATATCTTTTTATTTATTTATTATATAAATTAATTTCATCATATTTTCTAAAAATTTGTGCTTTAATTCAATATCATTTTGATATATTTTTATGAATTTTTAGTTTTTACATTTTTAGTGAGTTTTGAATCAATACAAACTTGATTCGTCAAAATTATACATTTTTGGAAGGAGTGTTTGACGGGTATGAGGGTGATACGATCCTGTATTCTATAGTTTATTATTATTATTTATTAATTAATTAATTACTTAATTTAGTTTCCTTTTATTATATTTTCTTAGGGACCAAGTTAAGTCTAGGGTATCTTTTCTTGTATATAGGGTATTAGGGTTGTAATGCGGAATATGCTGAATACTATTATGGTTTATTGATTTCGTGTCAATTGGGAGAGCTTATTCAACCTCTCGAACGTCGATTATTCTATCTTTATTGTTCTTATATCCCTTAATCAAATCCGGTTCGTATCAATTGGTATAGGGGTGTTCGATTCTAGGATTTCAAAAAAAAAATAGATCGAAGTACTGTTTACCACGTTACTGCTCATCGGTTACTGTTCATCAGAATTTACTATTCCTCCCGGAGTTACTGCTCATCATCAGATTAGTCATGAGTAACAAGGAATATCATACACAATTGGAAGATCGGATTTATAACTTCGAGGAAAGAATGGAGGCTATGAGAGCTGAATCAGCCCGTAAGCATGAAGAGATTATAGATCCATTGAAAATATTGGCGATTTCAATGGGCCGCGCTAAGGAGGTTGAAGAATGGGAGAAGTGGCGTGATCTTAAAAGAGCTCATAAAGCATCCGAAAATATAATATCAAATCCTAAATCACAAATCTTTGTTACTGAAGATTGTGCTGATGGATCAACACCGGAAGAAAACCTGGTGGCTGCATGTTCTGATGTGAAAAGAGACGCGAACTGAAGCATAAAATTAAGCATAGATGAAATCAGGGACAAGAGGGACGAGGTGATTACAGCCTATGATGAAAACCAAGGGCTGAATCGAAAGCAAAAGCTTAGCAGTGAAAGTAGCTTGGGGTATATGTGCCTCAATAAAACTTCTTTTGTGCTTGTTGGGGTAAAACATAAACATGGTGATGGAATGATACATGAAGCCCTTCATCATTGTTATTGGGTGAGTTTTGATGATTTACCAGACGTGGGAAAAAAGATGGATTAGATGATGACCTTACTTCTATTGAATTGGGAGGGTTTTACCACTCAAAACTAGGCTTGCTCAACAATCATGGATTAGACTTTGGGCTTACCATTGGACAACATCACAAGTGTATAGCTACTAGAAAACTATGGGATCCCGAATCATTCGATGCGACTTTTTGAGGCAACACCTTGAGGACAAGGTGTTTTTGGGGGCGGGAGTATGGATACGATCCTACATTCTATAGTTTATTATTAATTAATTAATTACTTAATTTAGTTTCATTTTATTATATTTTCATAGGGACCAAGTTAAGTTTAGGGTATCTTTTCTTATATATAGGGTATTAGGGTTGTAATGGGGAATATGTTGAATACTATTATGATTTATTGATTTCGTGTCAATTGGGAGAGCTTATTCGACCTCTCGAACGTCGATTATTCTATCTTTATTGTTCTTATATCCCTTAATCGAATCCGGTTCGTATCAGAGAGTGTGAGGTCTTTGTATATGCGGGAATAATGATGTCAATATGGTCTTGCGAGAAAGCTACGGGAAACCCAAACAAACATATACAATGAACAGAGATACATTTTGAGTGTTGTGAAACGAATTCACTAAGCGGGTACGGAATTGTGATGAGAGTTGTGTTAGCAATTTATTTACTATATGTATAATATAACTATATTTATTGCCGTTATATGTATAATATAACTATATTTATTGCCGTCGCTATGTCGCATAGCCTTGTGCGAGTATCCAACTAGTGATAATTAAAGTGTCTAATACACTAGGGATTGCAAAACAGTATGGAAAAGAGTAATGACGAAACTTGTGAATTCGTAAGTAAAAAGGGATATAACGGTAATTACCTCATGTTTTTTCGTTTACAAAGCTAATTGAAGTAGCATGCAATTTCGCAACAAGGTTGCAGGGCATGGCTGACAAACATGTCCTGGCTCAGTGATAACTAGAAATATGCATCAATATGAACTATATAATAAGCTGCCATACAGAATCAAATTTCAATCTTTCCAAATTACAAGCAATGACATCTACGTACAATACAGGCACTGAACATTTCATTCGAAGCGGAATGCAATAGTTTTAGAAGCTCTTGTGTATAATAGATTATACAGTTATTTGACAAATATCAGACATATCACAACAGCCAGCAAAATTATAGCGTACATAATAATTACATACAAACAAGCTTCAGTAGAATAATACTCCGTATAAGATAGCTACAGTTTCCGACTTTCCGTGACTATGTTTGTGTCCAAAACAATCTAGTCCGTATCATTTGTGTCCAAAAGACACTACAAGAAAATTGGCCTATAGTGACAAAAGCAGTTTCGTCACTAACAGTGTAAAAAATGGTCACAAAACTGTTTAGTGACCAAACTCAAGTCGTCACCGGTCGTCACTAAAGCTCCGTCACAAAATCAGTTAGAGACGAAAATATACCTCGTCACTAATTTGTGACGAAATTAGTCGTCACTTTTTAATCCGGTCAGTGACGAAACTTTTCGTCACAGTTTCGATAGTGACGAAAAAATCGTCACTGGTATTTACAATAGTGACGAGAAAGTCGTCACAAACTACAGATAGTTAGAGACCAAAAAGGTCGTCACTAATTATGAACAAATAGCAAAAAAAAAAAAAAATCAGAAATGTTGGTTTTACTGCATAATTGCTTTTGCAAACAAACTAAAATCGAGAAATCTGTAGCAATATAAATACAAATCTAACATATTAACTTCATTCATAAAACACTAATTTTTTCACAAAACACAAATAGTATGGTTGAAACTCGACACAAACCAACCAATAACCTATCATCACTAACATGCCTTCAACACTTATGTTAAATCTTTTGCTTTGACCCGGTCATCGTTTTTAAGCTCCAAGTCACCAAGCATGCATAATGCATCCACGTTTTTGTCATCCACTTCCAGAGCATCGCATATCTACAACAAAGAGGATCACATTGTTGACATTAGACACAAAATAAAGGCATATGTATAAAAAGTAAATGCAAACAATGATACTGAAAAGAGCTCGCGTACTAGTTCAATGCTTAAAAGAACATTATTCCGTGCTTTCGCAATAGCAGCAAGCCTCAAGATGGCTTACATGATGAAACAAATAGCATAGGCACTCAGGAAGAAAACGAACACTTGCAGCTTCACCCCAAATTAAGAAGTACAGTGAAACCAAGAAAAGCTTCATGTCCTTATTAATGGCTTGTAAACTGTACATACATAAATAATTGCAACCTCTAAATATTACTATTAATTGGGCAGATTCCCATCTCTGAACTATTGACCAATACGAATGTAAAGAATAGTTTCAACACAATACCTTAAAGCGAGCACCAATTGATGAGAGCTTAGATGATTTGTTTGAAGATTTGGTTGCCTCATCAGGCAATGGAGGAAAAAGGCCTGATATGAAGAAGCACTTGGAGGCAGTCAACATATCTTGATGTTCAGGAACAACGTAATCTTTGTTTTTGTCCAAAAATTGTTCAGATTGATATTGAACCTGAATATAAACAAAAATCGTGTCAACATATAGTTTGTGCAGACATAAGAGGTTCTTAATGTATAACAAAGCTAGATTTCAATTTACCTCTCCTGCATAATGAGCAATAGTGAAACCAGTACGAGACAGTTTTGGTTTGAAAAATCGTTGGTGAGATCTGAATGTCTGATAAAGCTTCAGTGAGAATGTTTCATGAGTCGACTTGGGAAACATACTGGAAACAGAATAAGTATGTCACAAGGTAACAAGCAGCTAATCCAACATGGCAAAGAGAGATGCAAAATGCAGATATGATCTAATGTAAAAAGGAAAACGAATGTAAGTTAAAAAGACAGTAAATACCAGGCTTCGTCAAGTAGCGCAATTATCCCACCAGGTTTCTGCAATCATAGTTCAAAAAATTAATCCAATGCTGAATTCATGATGTGAGAATGCATCTAAACTTGCTAAAGTTACCAAATGTGAGGCCACGCAAGTACTCTTAAGGTAACCACTACAGATGAAAAAGGGGGTATTGCATATAAGGTAACACTCCGACTTATGTTTTGGATAACAATCTTTTTCGACCCATATAAAAGTAAGCAACTCTCACAAATTTCCATTAACGGTGAAACCCTGGCAGCAGGTAACCACTTTTATTTAATTTATTGAATTGAGGGTACTTTTATAGGTGAAAATAAAGATTGTTACCCAAACCTCAACCAAAAATGCAATGGGTAATTTCTGACTTATTTGCCTAAATACTAACTCAACAGTTAGCTTTCAGTGGAAGAGATTCAGTCATATTAGTAGAAAGGACTGAAGACTTGTAACTTTAAACTTAGGCGGAATACCTTTTCAATAAGATCTAAGACATCCTTATTATCTATAAACTCTCTGTAGCTCCAGTCAATTTGTTCTCTGCTATACTCCTCTTGCTCTGTCTTGAACACGTGCTGTATAGATATATAAAAGAAAACAATGATTTAAACTTATCATGTGTATATCAGAATAATCGACGATTATTTCAGAAGCACCAAAATTCACACCTGGTTGAAATGTTGTTGCAGCTTCTCATTAGTGTAATTAATACAGAATTGTTCAAAACTGCACAATCCATACATAATTCCCAATGAACCATTGCAATAAAGTTACCAAACAAGCAGTTAGATTGATGACTATTGCAGCACATATGATTTACCTGTTGGTTTTGAAGCTCTCAAAACCATATATGTCAAGGACCCCGATCAGATATCTTGAGTTGTGATCTTGCCCAATAGACACGTTAATTTTTTCCACTAACCTGCAGATATGAATAGTTATGCACCATTAGGACTGTTATAGCATCTATTTCAAGCTATTAAGTGCCACCTTGTACTTTGGAACAGGAATTGCACAAATAGCCTAATATTGTTGTCTAATATCTGCATACACATCAATTTATTATCTCAAATAAGCGTGAATATAAGGACTGAAGACTTGTAACCTCTGGTGGTGCTGCACAGAGAAGATAGAAACAGTGATAGTTGCGTTCGGGGTTTGAGATTTCACCTGATAATGTAAAACAACATCATGGATGCCACTAGATACTGAACCTTCATTCTCCTCAACTGCAGTACAAGTTTCACTTGTTTTCACAAAATTACCCCTCTCAACGCCTTCCTCAACTGCATGGGTTCAGTCACCCTCGGTGTATAAAACTCATCTTCTTCCATCTGATAAGGAATGCAAATACAAGATGCATCCATGAGAAACACATAATAGTATTGTAAAAAACTTTGTAAAAGTAGTAACTAACTCATAGTCTTAGATATCCGATTAGAAAACTAAGTAGGTGACTAGAGCAAGGGAAGTGCTTCTACACGGAACTATGACACATGTTAGCAGCTTAAGGGAGTATTTGGGTAAGCTCATTATAATGGTGCTCATCAGCTTGTTAGAGAGGAAAAAAGGCAAATTAGCTAAGCTATAGATCTAAAGGTTTTTGCAATGAGTAAGCTCTTACGCTTACCTAAACAACCCCTATATAAGAGCAACAAATTGAAACCATACGATCGCACCAAAGATCAGAGAGAGCGACACATGGAGAATCACTACCTACTCTAGCAAATTAGCATCATTAGCTAAATTCAGCCACATAATAAACACGTTCTCAAGATAAGTTAATAAATCAAATAAACAAAATCACCATTATAAATAGCCAGCTAGATAATGGAAAATATTCTGGGTTTTAAGGCATTGCTAAGTGACACAAAATGGCCACAAATAACCAAGATGCACATGTAATTATATGCTAGCATGGTATTTATAGGGAAGTCAGGAAGGCTAAATGATGCATTTTTTAGCATATTACCGTTTGAAAACGGTAACAAAAACGCTCCAACGTCTCTATTTATATAAACCTAAAATGAGCACACTGCTTTTCAACCTGTTTCGATTTACAACATTCCATATTAAAGTTCACGTTATTTATATAAACCTAAAACAAAGGGAGCATAAAAAACCAACCTGTCTAGAAACAGGTTTCCCCAAAGAAAGTGGCAGAGTAGGAACCGTACCATTTATCGCCTCTTCCAACACGTTCGCTCTTTATCGGCACTCCAAGTTTACTGTCACCACAACAAAAAAAGACCTCAACTTAAAAGACAGTCCTACCTTGAAAACATCTAAAAATGAAAAAAACCAAATGGGTCGATAAAAAAAGAGCAGCAAACATGGTATTCATAGTTCCTAAACTGGAAAGATCAATCTCCAAATCCTCTCTTTCAGCTTCAATAGCCTAATAAGCTTATATAAAGTCAGCATGTAATATACCATTTATAACTTTGTGGAATATGAAAGATTTGAGTAGCGAGCAAACCTCAAAACCAGCACTGTCATATTGTTGGCGTTTTTCAGCATCAGATAATATATTATACGAATAAACGATCTCCTTAAACATGTCACTAGCTTTCGGGTCATTTGCATTTTTATCAGGATGGTATCTAAACATGGTATTCATAGTTCCTAAACTGAGAACAAGTAGAGCAGTCACCAATAACATTATGATAATACTAATCGCCGACATCAGAGTAGACTATACCTTTTCGTGTCTTGGTTGGTCTAATTTCATGAACTGAAGAAGACCTTCTTCTATCTGGAACATCTTTTAATGAAGATTCAGGCTTCTTCTTCTTGGAGGATATGAAAGCTGAAGGCAGAAGAGCATCCACAACTTCCCTTTGTTGTTTCCTTTTACAAACAGGGTCGTCAACTTGACTAGATCTTTTAATGAAGATTCGGGCTTCTTCTTCTTTCAGCACATGTCAATACAAACTTGTGATTATTTCTAAGATACCATAGGGAAAGAAAAAGAAACCTGAATCGGTACAGTACTTTGAGATCTGATGTCCCATAAACGCACACATGAGTCTGCCGTGACAAGAACGGATCTGAATTCATTAAACTTTATCGCAATGACCTGATAAAAGAAGGTGGAAAAAAAACGCTAAGTAACTTGAACAGCAAAATATGCAATAAAAGTATAAGGCAATGTATGTAACAAGGTTAGCTTTGGCTTTTTTATGATGCAAGCATGAAATAAAAAAAATTGGTAATCATAATTATAGGCCTTTTATGCTTCTTGCCGTTAACTTTGCTACTGAACTTGACAGATATACATAGTATAATTCATACTTTTCTCAGATAAACAGATTTACACGTGTGTAGCAGGTACTAACGTTCTTATTGAGGCATTATTCGAACACTTGTGTTACGACTACTATTTTTTTTCATCGAGGCATTTTATCAACTACTAAGGTTATAAGCATTCAAGTTTCGATAATGTATAACATCTTGCAATTCACACCTAAAATAAAACAACACTCATCAACAACTAACTACACAAACGTATCCACACGAGGTCAAAATTGATCGAAAATATCAGATAATGTAGCTGTATCAGTGACTATAAGTGTAAAATGACGTAAAAACTAAACGCTTCATGTTAAAAAGTTAAAATGCTAACGCTCCTTGCCAAATGTGCTCTCAATTCTAAACACTAAATGTTAAACCCTAAAGTAAACGTTTCTAAACGCTCTTAAAAGCTCATTGCCAAACATACCTACATCAATATAATAATTAGATTTAAAAACCCTAAATCAGGAGTTTGTACATAGATTCTTCAACACTTACAAATAACAGAGATGATTGATGATGGTAAAATAAGAAATTAACCTTACAGATGTCTCTGAATCGGAGACGACGGCGGTGATTGTGAATGCGACGATGTGACGACGGCGATGGTGAAGTGATTACGGTGATCACGACGTCGCGACACTGGTGATGGTGATGGTGATGGTGACGGTGATACGACGGTGATGATGGCGGTGATACGACGCTGGTGGTGGTGATGGTAGCATGGTGATGGAGATGCCGGTGATGTCTGTTATGATTTAATTTTTTTATTTGAGATATTTATAAAAAGGGAAAGTTTGTGAATGACCGGGTTATAAAAGGAAAATTTGATTATATACACATGTTTGATATTTATTCAAGTTTTTTTTTTTTTTTTTTAAGATATCAGTAAAATATAATATGTGACGGGTAAAAAAAACCTGGTTTTTAAAAACGGGTTAACCAGTTATACCCGTCAGGTTTTAAGTGACCCGGATAGTCTGGTTTTAGTTTTTTTCATCTTTTTTATAGAAAACCGGGTTGATCCGGTGGTCGAACCGCTTGAAAAAAATAATAGTTATTTTTTAAAAACAAAACCGGGTTGAGTCGGCGGTCGAACCGGTAACTCGGTGACCGGGTCGATTAGAAAACCCGATTTTTAAAACATTTGTTTCAAATAATATGTTTAGAGGAGAATACATCAAAGAAAGTTAAATATTTGCAATTTTGCAAATTTCTCTATAATACAAGTTTTTTATCCGTAACGTTTGATAGTTTTTTGGATTAATATACCAATATGAAAGTTTTAATAAGTACATGTCTAAATGCCCTTATTCTTAACCATTTTATAGAATTAGCAATATGTGAAATAGTGACCAAAATTTCGTCACTAATACTTAATGACGAAATTTCTCGTCACTATTCATGTAATTTAGTGACTAAATAGTGACGATTTATAACTTTCGTCACTGACTTTCTACCGATGACCAAAAATAATGACGAAAAATTATATGGTCACTATTTTCATCTAAATAGTGACCAAAAAAATTTCTCGTCACTGAATTCTCGTCACTAAAGCTACTTTTTCTTGTAGTGAGAAGTGGAAACTCATTATAGTGCCATGAGCCGCCTAGTTCTTGTGCTACACTTCCTTAACGGCTTCCCACACAATCCACTATTCCCTTCAAAACTCTCCTCACCAAACCCCCCTAAACCACTCGGGATACTCCCATTCAACTCATTATTTGCTACAGAAAACCTAGTCAACCGCCTTAAATTCGTCAGACTGTTCGGTATTCCACCACTCAACTTATTACCAGACAAAACAACAGTATTCAAAAAAGAACAATTACCAAGACTGTCAGGTATGACACCAGTCAATTCATTATCAGATAAATCTAAAGTTACTAAATAAGGCAACCAAACACATATAGCATTGGGTATCGAACCCGTAAGCTTATTACCTGACAGATCTAAGTTCTGCAAGCTCTCACACAGCTCCAAATCCTTTGGCACACCTCCCACGAGCCCGAAATCGGCTAAATTAAGCGCAATTAACCTATTCTCTTGATCGTTCCAGCACGTGACTCCGTTAAAAGTGCAGATAAATCCGATAGTACTGTTTGAGAAGTTCCACGTGGCAAGTGATTGTTGTGGATCGTTCAGTGAGGTCTTGACGCCACGTAAGCACTGCACGTCATCTTCGCCGTTAACTAACTGCGAGAGTAACGGCAGGAGTAAAGTGAGTAAGATAATGAGGTTCATGAAGCTAGGGTTTTGTTTGGTTTGACTTGGAAGATGTTTGTAATTTGGTTGGCGGGTTTAAGATGAAAAATGGGGTGGAATTCAACACGGTTAGAGTGTGGGACCGTTGGAAACTTGGAATCAAATGAATAATTGGCTTCTACTTTGGTGTGCTGTTTTGATTTTTCTATTTAAAGGTTTGAATGTTCAGTAGTTTTTTTTACTAGTTTTTAGCGTAATGAAATCATTATGGATGATTAAATATGTGTATTCGCCAAAGATAATCATGATGCAAGAGTTTTGTAACAAGCTTTCGAAATATAAAAGAAATTTTGAGAAATTAAAGTAGCTAAATTTCAAGCTTTATTTTGTGAACACAAGCATAAAAGGGTTAAAGAATTTACATTTGATAAACATTTCTTGTAGAACTCTATTCGATGATTATTAATAATTAGACGATTGTCATGCATAACGACGATGGTATATAGCAACGTCAATATGTGTGTGCGCATATTTGTTTATTTGGTGTGTGGATTAAGTGAAACTAATGGGAAATATGTGGCTGAACTCAATTATACATATATATTATGGCGCGTTTTAAATGACGCCATTTTGATGACCTATTGACGGGCTAAAAAAGTGGAATCTTTTTAGTCGGCTTAATAACTTTTTAGCCTCTTTTTTTTTCTTATTCTTTCTGGCTGCCACTTGGATGGCCGGATACCCATTAGTTTTTTTTTAACGAAGTCATATCCCCACTTGCTACTTGGATACCTGGAATTCTAATAGTTGCAGTCTTGCAGACCTTTTTTGGAAGACTCATTTCTTCTTTGATACGAGTTCCTGGATTCATTTGGTATGTATGTTCGTCTACCCCGTTGTTTTAGGCTGCCCGAACTTATTCTTATATTTATTTGAAGTTTTACTTTACTTATTTGTTGAGAATTGTATGTTTAACGATGATTCTTGGATTCATTTGGTATGTACGTTCATTAATCCCGTTGTTTTAGGCTTTCTGACTTATTCTTATGTTCGTTTGACGTTTTACTTTGTTAAGAATGCTCATGCTATGTAGTCATTTGTTGAGAACCGCATGTATAAGATGATTACGTGCTTTACAAGAAGTTGTTTCCGTGTATTTTACTGTCCTTCATCAATATTTTCTTTTTTATTCTTTATTTTTACTTTCTTTCATGGTCCTAACGTCTTTCATGTTATCATCGAATGATATTATTTTTGTTGGTTGTTAACAGCCCAGCACCAGAGTAAGATAATCAGTAATAATGCAATACCACTAGGTGGTTACCGGATATCACTTGGAATCGTGTGATCACTTTTCAAAGTAAACTATTCGACCTTATGTCTGGGTTACACGAATATCTACTTAGGATAAGACCAGATGTTTGTTATTTAATTAGGCACAAATCAATAACTTTTGCGCATATAAGTGTTTAAGCTTTTTGTTTGTTTCTCCTGGTTTTGTATATTTTCATGCTGATGATGACATTCTCTATATATAATAGAGAACACTCAATCCTAGTCAATGGACTTTATAAGTAATTAACGGCCAATTAATCACCCATAATAAGCCTCCATTATCATAGGAATAGTGGTTTCATGACCAATTAAACGTGGTCATAAAGCAGTCATAACAGCCACTTGAATGAGTCAAAGCTGTTACAAATTAATCACTGCAACACTACCAGTAGGAACCATTACACTAGCAGCAGGAACCAGAACACTACCAGTAGGAACCATCAGTTACTACACTAGCAGTAGTAACCAATACACTAGCAACAGGAACCAATACACTACCAGAAGGAACCATCATTTACTACACTAGCAGTAGTAACCAATACACTAGCAGTACTAACCACAATTGAGTCAGGGTGTTCAGGGACCTCATAGGTGTACACTACGTACCTCCTTACCCAAAACCATGTGTAAACTAATCCCACAAGTGCACTAAATTTTCCAACAATCCTCCCCAAATTTAGTTCACTTCCTTTGCATGAAAAACAAACATCAAACAAAACATGTGCATAAACGAAAATATCATGAGGATTGAATTTCCATCTTAGTAAATTATACGTTCAAATATTCGAGAATCAGGGTGTTCTAAGAATTGAACCCTTCAACCCATTTGAATACCTGAAGATAAAATACACACAATTTTTCAAACACTTAAACGCTCTTGACACTTTACAAGCCATGTGTCCATATCCAAATTCATAAATGTTGCAAGAGCCAAAAGTCCAAAAGCTCCCTGAAGCGGCAAAACTTCAACATTCACATAGGTGGTTCATCTTTATTCATGCTCCTGCCAAGCACTTTTTCAAAGAAATTAACCATTAAGAAGTAAAGACTTCATCCTCCTTTACAGCAGGTTCTGAGCACAACCATGGGATGTAAATAAAACATGTGCTCCAGTCCACTAAATGTTCAGCTTTCCATATTGAACTCAGCTCCCAAGTTTCCTTAGGAGGGAGTCGGGTGTCTTAGCATTCAGTGACTAAGTTGGACTTAAACCCATCCCTTTAGCAGACTTTATAACCAAGTCTCTAGCCAATCCTTTCGTCAAGTGATCAACTAAATTTTGTTGAGATCTAACAAACTCTATAGATACCCCCCCCCCCCCCCCAATTCATGATAAGCTCACGAATCATGCTATGTCTGACACCTAAGTGTCTAGACTTCCCATTGTACATTTGGCTATAAGCCTTTGCCAATGTAGCTGCACTATCACAATGGATAGAAATAGGTGCTATAGGTTTAGGCTACAATGGAATCTTAAGAAGCAAGTTTTTCAACCATTCAGCTTCTTTACCAGCAGCTACTAAGGCCACAAAGATTTCATTGTTGAACTGGTGATACAAGTTTGCTTCTTGGATGCCCAAGAAATTGCACCTCCACCAAGTAGGAATACCCAGTCACTGGTAGATGAATTGTCTTCAGTGTTACTGATCTAACTTGCATCAGTGTATCCTTCCAATACTGAAGGATAACCAATATAAGAGAGACTATAGTCCATAGTTTCCTTCAGATACTTCAGTAACCTCTGAACAGCTTGCCAGTGATGAGCACTAGGATTGCTAGTATACCTGCTCAGTTTACCCACTGCAAAAGCAATATCAGGTCTAGTACAAGTCATGGCATATATTAGGCAGCCAATTACCCTAGAATACTCAAGTTGAGATACAGCCTTGCCTTTATTAGGCATCAACTTCTCACAAGTATCAATAGGTGTACTCACTGGAGTACAATCAAAGTAATTGAATTTCCTCAACACCTTCTCAATATAATGAGACTGAGAGATAGAAATTCTTTTACTTTCATGTTTAATCCTTATACCAAGGATAACATCAGCCTCCCCTATGTCCTTCATGGAGAACCTTGATGACAAAAATTTCTTTGTCAGGTCAACCTGATTTTGGTCAGTGCCAAAGATCAACATGTCATCAACATATAGGCAAATGATGACTCCTTTACTAGATTCATTAAATTTGCTATATACACATTTGTCAGACTGGTTAAGTAAATAACCATTAGACAAAACCACTTCATCAAATTTTTGATGCCATTGCTTAGGTGCCTGCTTTAGTCCATAAAGAGACTTAATCAGTTTGCACACCTTGTTTTCATTGACAGGCAAGATGAAGCCCTGAGGTTGGTTCATATAAACCTTCTCATCCAGTTCACCATTTAAGAAAGCTGTTTTCACATCCATCTGATGAATAATCAGATTGTGAATTGATGCCAAAGCAATCAGCAATCTTATGGTACTGATACGAGCTACAGGAGCATAAGTATCAAAATAGTCTATTCATGACTTTTGTTTAAAGCCTTGAATAATTAGTCTAGCTTTGAAATTTTCAATAGTTCCATCTATCTTCATTTTCTTTTTGAAAATCCATTTGCAACCCAAAGGTTTGCAACCAGGTGGTAGATCAACCAACACCCAAGTGTTGTTGCCCATGATAGAATCCATCTCATCATTGATTGCTTCTTTCCAGAAAGCAATATCCTGGGACTTCATTGCTTCTTCAAATGTCTTGGGATCATCCTCAACAATGAAGCAATAGGAGTATTGGTCAGAAACCTCATCCCTAGTACTTTCAATTAAATATAATTGAAACTCATGTCCAAATGACTTTGGATTCCTGACCCTTTTGCTCTTTCTGAGCATAGGTTCAGGTTGTTGAACCACAACCTCATCAGGAACCACTAATGATAATTCATCAGGGACTTCTGATACACCAATGTCATGAGTTCCATTAGGAATCTTTTGACTTGGTCTAGGGACTGATGAGAATCTATTCTCATCAAAGTTACATCCCTTGATTCAATTATGGAGTTAATTAAAACAGATTTATTAGGTTCAATAACATAGAACCTAAAAGCCTTGGAATGCTCAGTATATCCAACAAAGATGCAATCAATGTCTCTTTCACCCAAAGTTTTCAGCTTTGGATCAGGGAGTCTTCCAACAGCCCTACAACCCCAAACCCTGAGATAGCTTAGGTTAGGTTTCCTTTTAGTCCAGAGTTCATAAGGGGTAACCTTGTTCCTTTTGTTGGGAACCCTATTTAATAAATATCAAGCTGTTAACATAGCTTCACCCCAGAACCCTTGACTTAGTCCTGAATAGAACAACATGGAATTAACCATTTCCTTCAGCACCCTGTTTTTCCTTTTAAAAATACCATTTTTTTTAGGAGTATAGGGAGCAGTCGCTTCATGGATTATACCAACAAACTGAAAAATACAGAGTATCCATGTACTCACCTCCCATATCAGTCCTTAATCTTTTGATCAAAGACCCAAGTTGTAATTCAAATTCAGTTTTAAACACTTTGAATTTATCTAATGCTTCATCCTTAGTATGTAATAGATAGACATAACAAAACCTAGAAGCATCACCAATAAATGTCACAAAGTACTTCTTATTCCCCAAAGAGGGAGTGGCATGCAAATTACACAGGTCACTGTGTATTAGCTCCAAGAGCTTAGTTTCACGTTTAACACCCTGAAAAGGTTTCTCAGTTATTTTGGTCAACATGCAAGTTTTACACTTTTCAATGTTCATGTCAAATATTGGGATTAACCCATCCTTAGACATATCTTGCATCCTTTTATAGTGTACATGGCCAAGTCTAGCATGCCAAAGGGTAGAGTCAGTCAGGTCAGTGGTGGTCATAAAGGCTGAATTATCATATTCATTAACAGTATTAAACCTAAACATTTGATTACACAAATATCCAAAACCAATAAATACGCCACTTTTAGACAAAACAAATTTATCAGATTCAATAACTTGTTTATATCCATGATTATTCAAAACACTACTTGAAACCAAGTTTTTCCTTATATCAGGAATATGAATAACATTAAACAAAGTTACAATCTTTCCAGAACTAAAATTAAGATCTACACAACCACGACCATGCACCAAGGCTGTTGACTCATTTCCCATGTAAAGAATAGAACCATCATTCAGTGACTCATAAGTCTTGAACCAACTTCTATCTTTGCACACATGAACTGTTGCACCAGAGTCAACCCACCACGCAACATCATCATCCTGAACATAATGAGATTCAGATATATATGTAACATAATAAATCTGAAAAGACTTATTAAACATATTCTGACCTTTCAGTGAGTTGGTAGAACCACCACTCCCTGAACCATTAGTGCATGATCCATTGGCTTTACCACCAACCTTAACACCTTTGCAATCCCTTTTAATGTGACCAGTTTTGCCACATTTCTAACAAGTAGGTGTTGTCTTCTTGTTAGGATTTGCCCTTGTGTTATCATGATGTTTACATTTTCCTTTGTTGTCATTGTACCTGGTAGAGTTGTTATGCTCCAACATATTGATGGCAGATGCACAAGTAGCATTGCTAATCTTTGGCTTGTCATTATCCTGCACCTTGAGGGATTCCTCAATGCGCAGATGACTGCCCAACGCAACAAGAGTTAACTCCTCTTTCTTATGTTTCAAAGTATGCTTGAAATCTTTTCAAGAAGGAGGAAGTTTATAAATGACACAAGAGACTGAAATAGCCTCATCCATGTGCATATTGTGTTGTGTAAATCTTCCAAGTATACCAAGAAGTTCATTGTATTGTTCCATAACTGGTCTTGAATCAGTCATTTTGTAATTTGTGAAATTACTTACAAGGAACTTCTTACTTGATGCATCCTTAGCCATATATTTAGCATCCAAGGAATCCCATAGTTCTTTGGAAGATTCAAAATTCTGATAAATGTCAAAGAGTGAATCAGACATACCATTGAGAATTAAGCATCTGCAAATGTAGTCATCATTCTCCCATTTGCTCCTCCTCCTGATCTGTTCCACGGTAGCATCATCCCCATCATCAGGAATAGGTGTGGTCAGAACATAGACCACACTCATGCTTGACAGCAAGAATTGCATCTTCTTCTGCCATCTTTTAAAGTCCACCCCTTCAAACTTGTCCAGCTTGGCAAAGTTTGAAGCCATGTGTTTCATTGCAGCAGCAGCCATTGATTATCACAAATAGTTTACTTTGATTGTTGGTTGGTAACAGCCCAGTAGCAGGGTAAGATAATCAGTAGCAATGCAATACCACTAGGTGGTTACCGGATATCACTTGGAATCGTGTGATCATTTTCCAAAGTAAACTATTCGACCCTATGCATGGGTTACACGAATATCTACTTGGGATAAGACCAAATGTTTGTTATTGAATTAGGCACAAATCAATAACCCTTGCGCATATAAGTGTTTAAGCTTTTTGTTTGTTTCTCATGGTTTTGTATATTTTCATGCTGATGATGACATTCTCTATATATAGAAGAGAACACTCAATCCTAGTCAATGGACTTTATGAGTGATTAACGGCCAATTAATCACCCATAATAAGCCTTCATTATCATAGAAATAGTGGTTACATGACCAATTAAATGTGGTCATAAAGCAGTCATAACAGCCATTTGAATGAGACAAAGCTGTTACAAATTAATCACTGCAACACTACCAGTAGGAACCATTACACTAGCAGTAGGAACCAGAACACTACCAGTAGGAACCATCAGTTACTACACTAGCAGTAGTAACCAATATACTACCAGAAGGAACCATCAGTTACTACACTAGCAGTACTAACCACTATTGAGTCAGGGTGTTCAAGGACCTCATGGGTGTACACTCCGTACTTCCTTACCCAAAACTAGGTGTGAACTAATCCCACAAGTGCACTAAATTTTCCAACAATTTTTAACTTTTGCTTTAAGAACCTTACTAACATGTATTGCATTTGGTGTATGTTGTACGACCTTCAAAATTAAAAGTGTTTGTTTTGTTCAACTCGTTATTCAATTAAGAGACCGTAAGAGGTAAAAAAACTCTTATTAAACTAGATGTTGATGTGGTGTTTTAACATCTCTTAATGTCTCATAATTTTGTCTTCTTGTGTTTCTTTTTGGTTAGATGTTTTCTTGTTTTGTTTTCTTTTTCATTTTGCATATTTTTTCTTTCTTGTTTCGACTATTCTTTTCCTATAGAAAATACGTTTTTGGAAAATCATCACATATGTTTTAAAAAAAAACAAAGTGTACAAGATGATAATAATTGACAGTGACGATGCGGGTTAAAACGTTAATAACAACCCAAACACATTTTGACGGGGTAGAATGTCAACCCAAAACTTGACCCTTATATTAAATGAGTTACCGTGTCGATCACTCATTTAACCATAACTCTAACTCTTTCATTATTGTGTTGGTGTCAAGCAGTGTCTTGCGACGGGTGAAAATTTTCAACATTAATAATAATAATTTTACGTATATTTTTTTTTGAACGTATTTAAATATTTATATTGTTCGTATTGATAATTTAACAGTATAAACACAAACATTGTTATATAAGACAGACTAAGATTTTCTAGCCACTTATTCACATTAAGTTTCAGATTCAGACTTCAAACATATGCAGATTCAACATATCCTTATATATCAAAAAAACATTTAATAAACATAAACGTATACATCACTTTAATTATATGAGATCATGTATTTATAAACATAAGTTATACTTTTATAACCGTCCACATATATGAGTGACACATTTGAAAAAAAAATATATATATATATATAAAGGAGAATAATAAGCAATAAGTCAATAATAATACAGGTCAAATGAGATAATGATCAAAAAATGTATGAAACTTGATACTTTTTCATTTGTTGTCTAGTGAAGTAATATTTTTTCTTGCAGTATGCTCTTTATGATCTCGGCTTATGATTCAATTGCCATGTATTTAGCTATTTAATATACGAAGGTTTTATTTTTGTTCTGTTGCGTGTATTATCACGGCAAATATTCGATGCATTTTTAAATAATTATCTATTATAAATTGAAAGTTTATACATTCAATAAAAAAATAGTTTGAATGAGAGTAAATGAATTGGTGTCAAATTGAACAAATTTAAGTTTTGTAACCATACCAGTAGTATACGATGTCTCTAATTGTAAAACTAAACACATTAACTCCTTTTAATAATTTGCAAGCCGATCAACCAAGTGTGACGTGTCAAAAGAGCAAACAAGCCAAATTTGCTTTATTAATTTCCACCAATATTTGGAGATCCTAATGAACTTGAGAGGCCTCGTAAAGTGGCTGATGGCTCAAGCCATAGCTGACGGCGCAAGTCTATGTCGCCATTTATCATACTGGACCTCATGTTATCGTATCTCGGCTATGGGCAAAAAATGCTGAGGTGATGTATAAAGTTGGGATACAATTTTGGTGGAAGAATTCTTCCAATTTTCTGTATATTAATCAATAGAGAGTACATGAATATATATACAAGAAAAGGCTAACAACTTACTATACATACACCTATGAAATAGCAGCTAATTTAGGAAAAGATAATGATACAATCAAGCCTCCGAAATAGCTCTCGCCAACACTCCCCCTCAAGTGGATAATGTATATCTGTTAGGAATTAGAAAATTCAGTCATTAAAGTGTCGGTCACCTCAAGTATATGTAATCATTAGAAAGCTCGTAGTCCTAGTTATTTAATGTTAGTAAGTAGTTAGTTAAGTAAAACCGTGGAGGACGGACGGGTCTTTACCCACTGTATGCCAGATCCACAGCCCGTAGGTGGCATTTATTGTAAGACACTATAAATACCCTCTACCTTCCAAGGTAGAGGGTTGGAGCTTCAATACCATTTTTCTTTGTTTCACATAGTTTCCAACTCTCTTCCCTTTCTCTCTCTAGAACTTTCTCTCTCTAAAACTTGTAAACGCCTCATGTGACTATGGTTTGATGTGTTTGTGAAATCATATATCTTACAATTGGTATCAAGAGCCATGGTTTGATCACTCATCTTTCATGCTCTTTGTTTTGGTGGATTTCATAAGGTTTTTGGGGTTATAAGTGTTTAGGAGAGTTTGAATCATTTGGTCAATTTCTAGTGTTAAAGTTTGAATTTTGATTCTACTTTTGTGTTTAGGATCATCATATGTGTTTAGGTTTTGAATTGGAAGGCTTGAATCATTGTGGTTTAGCTGTTTTTCATTGATAAAGTGATTGTTTTCAAATATTGTATGAAGCGAGTTGAGCTACGGTGTTGAGTTTCTTGGAAGCGAGTTGGTTTAAGCGACTTGGCTATTAAGCGAGTTGTATTAGCAGCGAGTTGGTATATGCGACTTGGCTATTAAGCGAGTTGATTCTTTAAGCGACTTGAGTTTTAAAGCGACTTGGCTATTAAGCGATTTGTATTGTCAGCGAGTTGGTTTAAGCGACTTGGTGGTTAAGCGAGTTGTCTTTGTATGCCACTTGGCTATTTAGCGAGTTGATTCTTTAAGCGAATTGAGTTTTAAGCGACGTGTCTTTTAAGCGAGTTGACTGTTTAGCGAGTTGATACCAAAGCGAGTTGACTTTTTAGCTACTTGTCTATTGAGACTTGTCACTTCTTCGTGCTACATTTTTACGGTTGTTCTTTTGGTTTAGTAAAATCCCGTGAAAGAATTAATTTCCCGGTTTAATCAAAGAATAGTAAAATCCCATAGAACTTGTAATCATGTCTAACAACGTGCCTACTATCGTTTCTTCTGTAGCTGAGGACGTTCAAGCAGCTTGATCGGATACTCGTCCACATATGCTTGACAGAACTGACTATGACTTATGGGCTCAACGAATCAGGTTGTATTGTTTGGGAAAGGAAAATGGGGTCAACATTCTCAAATCAATTGATGAAGGACCTTATCATATTGAGACTACAAGAGACATAATTGATACTGATGCAGATGGAACAATGATCTTTGGATTGGACAGACCAAAGATGTATGATGAGCTCAGTGATAAGGAGAAAAAGAGATTCGATGCTGATATCAGGGCTTCAAACATTATACTTCAGGGTCTTCTAAAAGATATCTACAAGCTTATCAATCACAACACTGAAGCCAAGGCTGTTTGGGATAATGTCAAGATGCTTCTCTCGGGTTCTGAATTAACTAAGGAAGACAGAGAATCACAACTGTATGATGAATTTGAGCACTTTAAGATGAAACCAGAAGAAAGTGTCTATGAATATTACGTGAGATTCCACAAGCTTGTGAATGATATGAGGAATATCAAAATGACCATGCCAAATATTCAGCTGAACTCAAAGTTTGTGAACAACATGAATCCCGAATGGCACAAATTTGTCACCTCTGTGAAGCTAACCAAAGGATTGAAGAACACCAACTATGAGCAACCGTATGCCTTCCTTCTTCAGAATGAGAGACATGCTATGTTTGAACGAAGGATTCTTGAACAGTTCAAAACTAAACAGGGAGAAACAAGTTCTTCAAATGATTCAACAACCTTTTACACAAATGTTGGAATTACCACCAAAGCTTCTCAAGTCATACCTACGGGTAATGGTAACTACAAGCTCATTCCTGATCCAGCATATAAGCCTCCAGACTCAAACACAATCATGGAAAACTTCATCAATCAACTATCTCTCATGGTTAGTCAAAATCTGAATACCACTCCTCACACCAACAATAACCTTAGAACAGCATCCAACCCACATAATCAAGCTACTGTCAGAGATGGAAAGGTTATGGTGCAACCAGTTCAAGGAAGGCAGTATGAACAGGGAAGAGGTGGAGTAGGTGGAGGGTATGTGGCTAATCAGAATCGTGGAAGAAATGCCAATCAGGGACAAGTAAAGCCAATCAAGTGATACAACTGTGGTGGTGATGGACACATTGCAAGGAACTGCACATCTCCAAAACGCCCTCAAAATGCAGAATACTTCAGAGACAAGATGTTGCATGTGCAAGCTCAGGACAATGGTGCAGTTTTGGATGAAGAGGAGTTGTTATTTCTTGCAGAAGGGAATGCTAAGACATATGATGCAGATGTGGATGAGCAGCCAATTCAGGAAATAGGTCACAATCATCAAAATGCCTTTCATGTTGCCGATTGTGATGCATATGACTCTGATGTCGATGATGAACCTACTGCCCAGACAATCTTCATGGCTAGCATTTCTCCAATGGTCTCTCCAAAGGTCTCATCATCAAAGCAAGCTGGTCCATCCAAAGAATCAATCATCTCAGAGGTATTAAAATTATATGATAAAGTTGATGAGCAAAAGATTCATGACAAAGTGCAATCACATGAAACTTGTGAAACAAATATTGTTAATATGGGTAATAGTAATGTTGTCATATATGATCAATATGTGATCCAAAGTGAAAGTGTGATTGAACCAAGTGATGCATCTTCTGCAGTCAATGATGACTATGTTTTTGATGAATACACTCCATGTGCCCCTAATGATTCTGTTATCTCTGAACTTAATGCCTATAAAGAACAAGTTTCCATTTATGAACAACGCGCTAAGTTTGAGTTAACCACTCGTGAGCAAGAAATGGATGACCAAATGCGTACAATTATTAGAAAAAGTAACTTTAGAGAAGAAATACTAAAACAAGAGCTAGATTCCTTAAAAGAAAAGCTTAATAAAACGGCTAAGCAAAAACAAGAACTTCAAGAAAATGTGAAAGTGCTTAAGCAGGAATTTAATGCTAAGGAATCAAAACTTTTAAATGAATTTTCCAACCTAAAAAATTTGAAAAACAAACTTGAAAACAAATTGTACGTACAAGGAAACACCATTCAGACTGCTCACATGATCACTAAGCATAGAGTTCTAAGTGACAAATATAGTGTTGCATTAGTTGATGAACCAAACCCTGAGGCTTGTAAGAAAGTTAGAGAAGCACAGAAGGTAATTTATGATGGCAATGAAATCCTTAAGCCTAGACAGAAACCTAGTTGCGCTAAGAATACTGAGGAAGATAAGCAGTTAGAAGAAGTCACTAGAAAGAAATGGATGAAAAACTTAAGAGCCCTTCATGCATAGAAAAGAAAATCAGTTATAAAACACCCAACTATGCTAAGGATAATTGGATTGCATTTAACAGGTTTAGACCTCAAACACAGCTGACCCCTGAACAAGTGTTCTGGAAAAAGGATATGGACATGAAAAAAGCTGATGAGTTTGTTAAACAGAATCCCCTATGTAGGAGAATGCTTCCTGCCACTGTATATCCCCCCAATACACCAATGCATTTAGTTCCTTAATCAATCAGTATGTTATTTATCAATTATTTGTTGATTTTGAGAAGACATGTAAGAGAAGGATCACACCTACTGGGATAACTGAAGGGGAGAGGGGTTTTGAGCAAACTAAAGAATGCTATTTAACTGAGGTCATGCCTTTCTTTAAACAATTAAAAGGTCAATTTGAGAGTCTTAAAAAGAGGATGGATTCAGATATTAAAGAAATGGAAAAGGAATTTGATGCAATGATGGTTGAGGTCAATGACTATGAGCGAGAATTAAAATATAATGAGATTGAGAGGAAGAACTTGCATACCTTAAATGAGAATATGATTTCTGAATGTATCACTCAAGATGTGTTTTACACTGCCACGAATTGTTCAATTAATACATCTCAATTTCATGAATTATCTGTTGCTCTGAAAGTCTCCCACGATCGTGTCATTGAGCTTGAGAAAACTAACTCTAAATTGCATGAGAAAGTTGAACAGGATGATCATGATAACCTGGTGAAACAGTTTTCTAAATTGGAAGTTGAGCATCTTGCTTTGCAATTAAAATATCAACATCTAAAAGAAAATGTTAAAATCTCAAATATCAAGACATCCTTGGATGCTCCTGAATTTGATGCAGTTTTTGAAATCAGCAAACGTGATGAATAGATTCGATCTCATTGTAACACGATCAGAAAAATGAGAACCCAAATTTCACAATTAAAGGGTGAAAAGAACAATGTGACTAGCTCCCAAATGCCTCCTCCTTTAGATTCTTAGTGTTCTCAAACTTTTCATCTTCAAAACTTGGTTAATGTTTTACAAAAGGAAAATGAGAGTTTTCTAGAAAAAAATGAAAAGGTGAAACAACACTTTAAAGAGTTATATAATTCAATGAAAGTCACTCGTGACAAGAACAACGAAATAATAACGTCTTTACAAAAGGAAATTGAGAATCTGAGGAGTCAGGTAAAAGGGAAAATGCCACTTGTCTTTAATGAGAATGTTGCATCAAAGTCATCTGCAGACTCTAAATATACTTTGACTGTTAAATACATTCCTCCTCATCTTAGAAATAACGAACTTGTGTTTCATAACTATTTCGCTTACCTTAAGGATAGTCTCAAATGTCTCCGAGAGATTGTAGAAGAGGATTTCATAAATAAGCCACTTGATAGAGAAATTAGGTTTTCTTGCATTCAGGCCAAACGATCTCAGGAGCTGTTAGAATGTTTAAGAGCAACGTGTCCTAAATCTTTTTGTGAGAAAGGTAAAGCTGTGATGCCTTGTTCTATGCCTAGCATTAAGAAAGTGAATTTTAATATGCCGTCGAGTAGCTCAGATCCCAACACTTCTATGCCCAGTATTAAGAAAGTGAACTCTAGAGTGCCTTCAATTAGTTCAGATCCCTGCACGTCTAGTTCAGGAATGCAAAAGGTAGCTCAACCAACTAATGTTCCCATAATTCCCTCTACAGGAGTAATCAGTGACACAAATGCAAGCGAGTCAAAGCCTTCAGGCAATACAAAGCAAGATAGGACCTTGCAAGCTAAGAATGTGCAATAGAAGAAAGTAGAAGACCACCCTAGGAACATTAAGTTTGAGTTGAAAAAAACGAATCGTGTTGATTCTAGTATTAGCTATAAGCGTACTGTAATTAATTCGAATTCTGCTACTTTTGGCAAAACATGTAATGATGATTGCTTGGTTTCTGTTACTAATCATGAATGTGGTGTGAATGAGTTGCTTAATGCTGTTAAATGCCCTGTTAAGATAGTGAATGCAAAAAATCAAGCTAAGAAGGCTAGAAAGCAATGGCGGAAGAAGGTTAGAAAACATTGGAAACCCACAGGAAGGAAATTTAGTAACATAGGTTATCAGTGGATACCTATAACAACTCGTAAATTTCCCTACTAATTTTTCGCGGCTAGATTTTTTTTTCTCTTCCTTTTCAATCTATAATCGCGACCAGTTACAGTTAAAATATAAAAATAAACTAGCAAAGCCGACGACAGTATTTTTATAACAATATTTCGAAGATGCTTCCAAAAATATAATTTTTATGTTTTGCGGACACCCGGAGAGTACGTTTACGCAGAGACCCGACAACTAACGCAGTATAAGTTATACAGTATTAATAATAGGACAAAACAAAATATATAAAACACACTCTCTCTCACATGTCTCTTTCATCTCCTGCTTTTCATCTGTCTCTCTCTTTTTCGAAGCACATAGCACAAGGAATCACAAGAATGGAAATTCAACTCCCTTTTGGTAGTCCACTTCCTTCACCATCCCTTTCACCTTCCCAAAGGAGTTGTCTAGGCCTTAGACATCACGAGAAGCAGCACGACGTGGCCAAGATGAGAGAAACAAGAGCTTGAAGTGGGTATAGACCAAGAATCAAAAAACAAATCATCTCAATGCTCCATTCCTTCTTATCCATCAATAAATAGAATACCATTTACTGTGTTTTCATACACACTCAACAAATCGAAAATTGGGGTTTCATCAAAACAAAGGGGTTTTTAAAATTAACTTGGGGGTTTTGTTATTGGATGCACAAGTAAGAGATCCCAAGTGGTTAATTGTTCTAATTTATCTCGGGTCTCTCCAGTTGGAGCTTTTGGTGTTCGGTTCTTAATCCCATCGACTCACGGTCTAATTGTTGTAAGAACCAGACTTTTGTTATTTTGATTAATTTGTTGTTTAATCTTTTTATAATTCGAATTTTATATGTCAATTTGGTATTGCTTTAATTAGTAAAAAGATGTTGTTGTGTTATGTTGTTGTTGTTGTTGGGAATGCAAGAGAAAATATTAGATTTCGATTTCTTGAACTCTCGACATAATCAGATTGTTTTCTAGCTTACCTTTTTCGGCTTATTGAATGTGCATAACAACTTTTGTTCGTTTTTGGCTTAACTGGAAAGACTCTTAAAAGTCCGTTCTCGGTATATAAAATTTACTTATCAGCTATTTTCTCTTTCGGCCTGTTTAGAAAAGCTTGACAGCTTGTTTGTTCGGTTAGGTCCCGTGTTTAATTACCTTTCAGCGCGACTAGGTCCTTTTTGCGTGAGAAACTAATCTTGGCTTAGATCTCTTGGTTTATCTTGTCTAATGTCAACATGTGTAGTAATAGATTGGAAAGCTCGAGTCCTTGCATTTTGATTCTAATCATACTTGGTCCTAGACAAAACACCACAAAGCCTTTTCCATTGTGACCCGAGTCTTTGACTCATGGTAAAGACGTTGAGGTCAAGGCGCATAGCTGGAAGCTTCATTGGTAAAGTCTCGAGTCACATAACTATTCCGCGAGCATAGTATTGTTCGACATATGTAACCCTTTATACCTAGTTATCATTCCGTGTCCAAAGTCGATACACAAGCAGTATATATCAATGGTCCTCCAAAATATTTGTTGTTCTTTTCCTGCTTCCTACTATAATACCCAACCTGAGTACATTTGGTTTTGGAGTTGGGCCGCAGCCCACTCCTTTATACTGAAGGGTCCGTTTGGTTTGTGTTTTGGGCCACCGCCCACCACTCTTAATATATATCGGGCCAGTAGTAACCACTAAGGGTCCGCCCGATTTGTGTTTCGGGCCACAGCCCGAACACGACATCCGACCTCGTCCTACTTTTCAAAACTATTTTTCGACTCTTCTATCCGTCATCCTTGACTCATCATAAAATCTACAATACACTTATATATTACCACACTTAAATAAAAATGGGTAACTTATATTAGAAATGCTTATGATGATTTAAAATATATTATATAGTTTTCTATACAACGAGAAATTTTAAACCGGGTATTTCTATTCCCAAAAATAATACAACTAATGACGATTTATGTCAAACCGATTTTCAAATGACAATATGTTTCTAATAATTATATATATAAATCTAAATCGTTTCTTTTAACTATAAAAACCTATGCCCTTATAAACATGTATGTATACATATATATATATATATATATATATATATATATATATATATATATATATATATATATATATAGGAAACCAAGTTTTAACGTAATATATGTACCTATTTTTCTTTCTTAACTAGATATGTTTTCTAAAACTCATATTAAACTTATAAACTAAGTTGTACTTTATTATATTTTCAAACAATCAAAAGCTTGACATATATATATTTATATACACTTTACATACATATAAATATAAATAACTTTTCTCATTGACAAGCGTCTCATTTTATGTACTATATTTTCCGTAAACCATTATTATCCGTCTATTAGCCGAAATACGTTCATTTCAATATTGTATACAAAACAAGTTTTGTAAGCCGAAATATACTCTATTATTTTGAAAATGATATTTTTAAACTTAGTAATGACACGCGAACAACAACAACGACAACAACAATACAACATGTAAATTAAATAAAGTAGGTAGACTTTATTTAGCTTGGAATCAAAAACTGAGATTTGACGCACTAATTTAGGTTGCGTGTTGGAGCTACTTGTTACTTGATTTCTTTGTGCTTTATTCACCGAGCTGCTAAGGTGAGTTTATAGCCCCACTTTTACTTTTATTACTTGCTTTATAAAACTATGGAGTGAGAAACATGCAAAACTCTTTTCGGACCTGAAACTGAAAACACTATTACATTAAACAACCATGAATCCCAACTATGCTACCGTTAGTTCCCTTTGGGGAGGCGCGATTGTTATGAATAGATCTATTGGGGATGACACCCCCGTTCGAGTTTGACCGGATAGGCAAACGTCGAACGTATATCATATCGATTACAAGTGTACTGGAAATACACTTGTCGGGCCCTTATTTATCATGCTTCTAGATGCATGCACACTGTCGTAGTTTCGGTCGCATGAGCTTGGTACTAGCATAATAGATTTTTACTGCATATAGTATCATTCACGGAGATGCTTATATGTGCAACTATGGTCCAACATTGAATGTTTTAAATTAAACCTATGAACTCACCAACCTTTGTGTTGACATTTTAGCATGTTTTTCTCATGTTTACTTCTTGGCGTGGGTAATGGCAAAGGCATTCGTTGAAGACTGGCATCCGTAGTGTTTCCAAACATTCTAATACAAATTTTAATGGGACAACATATATTTTTATGGGCTTTACTTCCGCACTTTGAAACAGTGGTGTAAAACTATTTCTTAAATTAAATCTATATTTTGAAAATGGAATTGAATTTTCATTCTTTGTTACCTTGTGTTGTGTATATTGATTTAGTAGCACCCCATGACCCGTACGCTTCCGCCGTGCAAATTTTGGGGGTGTTACAGATTGGTATCAGGGACTAGGTTATAGAGAATTAGGTATTTTTCAAAACCTAAACTATAACCAAATTTTCCTAAAAACACTTCAACACTGTCGCCGCTGCCGATGTCTGCCATGCCTTGCCTACTGCTACACGATGTAGTCGTGCTATGTGTTATTGCTATACTTTAGGTTCGTATAAGCTCTCATTTGAATTAAATTAATTATTTCTCAAAGTCATTAAGTTTCTTAATTAACTCACATCTAAACTTTAAGGCTGTTCTTGTTTGATTGGGTCGCGAAGTTTAAATGTGTATAAGCTAATTTTCATTTAAACTTTAAGGTTGTTCTTGTTTGATTGGGTCGCGAAGTTTAAATGAGAATAATGTTTATGTAACAAACTGAATGAAATTAAGGAATAATTAACTAAAAGAGAGTGTAGAGTAGACTACGAATGCTTATACTTGTTACCCCCTCTATGTTAAACTGTGTAACATGCCCACTATTACAATATCGCACTATGCTATGCCCCTAACTGCTTCTATGTTATTTCTTTATGTAACATACAACTACTTGCTTTATATTATTTTCACACATATATTTAAACCACTTCTGTCACTGGTCACATCCTCTTATTTCACTCATAGGTTCTATCCTTCGTAACCTCATACGACGTTAATACTTCTATTCTAAAACTCAAGTATCGTCTCTTCCTATATCGTAGAAGATGGCTAGGAGAAAGTCAACTAGAACCACCCGTGGTCGACCCGCCGCTACACCTACTCCTGCTCCTACACCTGCTCCTGCTGGGGCTGCTGCAAACCCACCTGCTATGGATCAAGCTATGATTGATCAATTGGTCAATGAGCGTGTGGCAGCAGCGCTAGCTGCGATAAATTCAAACAACTCAACCACCGATGCCGGAACTTCTAGGCTTACTGGTAACAAACGCGGCTGCACGTACAAGGAATTTCGCAACTGTATGGCTGGTGGTTATAATGGAACGGAATGAGTTGTTGTTTTGACCCGATGGCTTGAAAAACTGGAAACTGTATTCAGGATCTGCAACTGCAAAGATGAAGATAGAGTGAAGTTTGCTTCGTTCACTTTTCAAGAGGTTGCTTTAATTTGGTGGAATAATTACCTGAAGTCTGCAGGCATTGATGCTGCTTATGCCATGCCTTGGGAAGAATTCAAGGATATGGTGCTTAAGAAATATTTCCCTCGCAATGAGGTCAAGAAACTGGAGAATGAGTTCTGGAATCTCAAGGTAAAGGGCACTGATATGGCATCCTACAACCAACGTTTCCAAGAGTTAGCCTTGCTATGTCCGGAAATGGTACCAACTGAAGCTCGCATGATAGAACGATACATCGGAGGGCTACCTCCATCTATCAAGGGAAATGTGACTACCTCCAAGGCTGCTGACCTTCACAAGATTATTGAAGTGTCAAACAAGTTGATGGATCAAGTGATCGAGGATGCCGCTGAAGCAGCAGATAACAACAAGCGGAAGTGGAGTGATAACTCCAAAGACAACAACAACAATCAAAACAAGAGGCAAGAGGTAGCTAAGGTCCACTCTGCTGGAACAGAAGAGAAGAAGGGCTACGAAGGGAAGCACCCTTTGTGCGACCGCTATAAACTCCACCACAGTGGTCAGTGTACTATGAAATGTCGCAACTGCCAGAAGATTGGGCACATGACCAAGGACTGCAAGTCAAAAGCTCTTGCTGACATAACCTGCTTCGGGTGTGGAGAACGAGGACACTACAAGAATGAGTGTCCTAATCCGAAGGAGCAAAAAGAAAACAACCAGATTGAAGCAGCCCGAGGAAGAGCTTATTTCCTCGGAGAAAAGGAAGAGCGTCAAGACCAACTTCATTACTATCAAGAGTGACGACAACAAAGGAATTCTCCGCTCTCTTAGATTTTAATCCTTTAATTTTCCTATCTATTGTATGCTTTTGTGTAATCGCGATGTATTCTGAATATTCCGCTTAATAAATCCTTTATCTTTTATTACTTATCGTCTCATGTCACTAAATCTTTTTGAACGACTAGCCCTTTTCCACGTTACATTTTAAGAGTATAAATGCTCACATCTTTTCACTGTATCGACCTCGACGATTCTCATGTCTTAAACCAGGAGGACGTGGTTTCTTTTAAGGGGTGGGTACTATAACAACTCGTAAATTTCCCTACTGATTTTTCGCGACTAGATTTTTTTTTCTCTTCCTTTTCAATCTATAATCGCGACCAGTTACAGTTAAAATATAAAAATAAACTAGCAAAGCCGACGACAGTATTTTTATAACAATATTTCAAAGACGCTTCCAAAAATATAATTTTTATGTTTTGCGGACACCCGGAGAGTACGTTTACGCGGAGACCCGACAACTAACGCAGTACAAGTTATACAGTATTAATAATAGGACAAAACAAAATATATAAAACACACTCTCTCTCACACGTCTCTTTCATCTCCTGCTTTTCATCTGTCTCTCTCTTTTTCGAAGCACATAGCACAAGGAATCACAAGAATGGAAATTCAACTCCCTTTTGGTAGTCAACTTCCTTCACCATCCCTTTCACCTTCCCAAAGGAGTTGTCTAGGCCTTAGACATCACGAGAAGCAGCACGACGTGGCCAAGATGAGAGAAACAAGAGCTTGAAGTGGGTATAGACCAAGAATCGAAAAACAAATCATCTCAATGCTCCATTCCTTCTTATCCATCCATAAATAGAACACCATTTACTGTGTTTTCATACACACTCAACAAATCGAAAATTAGGGTTTCATCAAAACAAAGGGATTTTTAAAATTAACTTGGGGGTTTTGTTATTGGATGCACAAGTAAGAGATCCCAAGTGGTTAATTGTTCTAATTTATCTCGGGTCTCTCTAGTTGGAGCTTTTGGTGTTCGGTTCTTAATCCCATAGACTCACGGTCTAATTGTTGTAAGAACCAGACTTTTGTTATTTTGATTAATTTGTTGTTTAATCTTTTTATAATTTGAATTTTATATGTCAACTTGGTATTGCTTTAATTAGTAAAAAGATGTTGTTGTGTTATGTTGTTGTTGTTGTTGGGAATGCAAGAGAAAATATTAGATTTCGATTTCTTGAACTCTCGACATAATCAGATTGTTTTCTAGCTTACCTTTTTCGGCTTATTGAATGTGCATAACAACTTTTGTTCATTTTCGGCTTAAGTGGAAAGACTCTTAAAAGTCCATTCTCGGTATATAAAATTTACTTATCAGCTATTTTCTCTTTCGGCCTGTTTAGAAAAGCTTGACAGCTTGTTTGTTCGGTTAGGTCCCGTGTTTAATTACCTTTCACACGACTAGGTCCTTTTTGCATGAGAAACTAATCTTGGCTTAGATCTCTTGGTTTATCTTGTCTAATGTCAACATGTGCAGTAATAGATTGGAAAGCTCGAGTCGTTGCGTTTTGATTCTAATCATACTTGTTCCTAGACAAAACATTACAAAGCCTTTTCCATTGTGACCTGAGTCTTTGACTCATGGTAAAGACGTTGAGGCCAAGGCGCATAGCCGGAAGCTTCATTGGTAAAGTCTCGAGTCACATAACTATTCCGCGAGCATAGTATTGTTCGACATATGTAACCCTTTATACCTAGTTACCATTTCGTGTCCAAAGTCGATACACTAGCAGTATATATCAATGGTCCTCCAAAATATTTGTTTTTCTTTTTCCTGCTTCCTACTATAATACCCAACCTGAGTACATTTGGTTTTGGAGTTGGGCCGCAGCCCACTCCTTTATACTGAAGGGTCTGTTTGGTTTGTGTTTTGGGCCACCGCCCACCACTCTTAATATATATCGGGCAAGTAGTAACCACTAAGGGTCCGCCCGATTTGTGTTTCGGGCCACAGCCCGAACACGACATCCGACCTCGTCCTACTTTTCAAAACTATTTTTCAACTCTTCAATCCGTCATCCTTGAGTCGTCATAAAATCTACAATACACTTATATATTACCACACTTAAATAAAAATGGATGACTTATATTAGAAATGCTTATGATGATTTAAAATATATTATATAGTTTTCTATACAACGAGAAATGTTTAAACCGGGTATTTCTATTACCAAAAATAATACAACTAATGACGATTTATGTCAAACCGATTTTCAAATGACAATATGTTTCTAATAATTATATATATAAATCTAAATCGTTTCTTTTAACTATAAAAACCTATGCCCTTATAAACATGTATGTATACATATATATATATATATATAGGAAACCAAGTTTTAACGTATATATATGTACCTATTTTTCTTTCTTAACTAGATATGTTTTCTAAAACTCATATTAAACTTATAAACTAAGTTGTACTTTATTATATTTTCAAACAATCAAAAGCTTGAAATATATATATTTATATACACTTTACATACATATAAATATAAATAACTTTTCTCATTGACAAGCGTCTCATTTTATGTACTATATTTTCTGTAAACCATTATTATCCATCTATTAGCCGAAATACGTTCATTTCAATATTGTTTTCAAAACAAGTTTTGTAAGCCGAAATATACTCTATTATTTTGAAAATGATATTTTTAAACTTAGTAATGACACGCGAACAACAACAACGACAACAACAACACAACATGTAAATTAAATAAAGTAGGTAGACTTTATTTAGCTTGGAATCAAAAACTGAGATTTGACGCACTAATTTAGGTTGCGTATTGGAGCTACTTGTTACTTGATTTCTTTGTGCTTTATTCACCGAGCTGCTAAGGTGAGTTTATAGCCCCACTTTTACTTTTATTACTTGCTTTATAAAACTATGGGGTGAGAAACATGCAAAACTCTTTTCGGACCTGAAACTGAAAACACTATTACATTAAACAACCATGAATCCCAACTATGCTACCGTTAGTTCCCTTTGGGGAGGCGCGATTGTTATGAATAGATCTATTGGGGATGACACCCCCGTTCGAGTTTGACCGGATAGGCAAACGTCGAACGTATATCATATCGATTACAAGTGTACTGGAAATACACTTGTCGGGCCCTTATTTATCATGCTTCTAGATGCATGCACACTGTCGTAGTTTCGGTCGCATGAGCTTGGTACTAGCATAATAGATTTTTACTGCATATAGTATCATTCACGGAGATGCTTATATGTGCAACTATGGTCCAACATTGAATGTTTTAAATTAAACCTATGAACTCACCAACCTTTGTGTTGACATTTTACCATGTTTTTCTCAGGTTTACTTCTTGGCGTGGGCAATGGCAAAGGCATTCGTTGAAGACTGGCATCCGAAGTGTTTCCAAACATTCTAATACAAATTTTAATGGGACAACATATATTTTTATGGGCTTTAATTCCGCACTTTGAAACAGTGGTGTAAAACTATTTCTTAAATTAAATCTATATTTTGAAAATGGAATTGAATTTTCATTCTTTCTTACCTTGTGTTGTGTATATTGATTTAGTAGCACCCCATGACCCGTACGCTTCCGCCGTGCAAATTTTGGGGGTGTTACAATACCTACTGGCCGCAAATTCAATCTTAATGAGATGTGCCCTAAATTATCTAGATCAATGCCCATTAGGAAATGGATGCCTACTGGTAGAACTATTCCTTTAAGAAGTGAACATACTTTGAATAGTTCAAATACGGACACTAGCACTGCATCTATCCCTGATGATTCCATTGTTTCTACTTCTGATGTGGGTGTTCCAATCATTGTTACTAACCAAATGAAACCCATTCTTGCATGGGGATCCCAATTATCCAGTTATCTATTCTTGTCTGTGTTCAATTGCAGATCGTTCAAATCATTCTGTGGTACCTGGACTCAGGATGTTCCAAGCATATGACTGGAGACCGGTCACGGCTCATGAACTTTGTGAGTAAATTCATTGAGACTGTTAGATTCGGGAATGATCATTTCGGTGCAATTATGGGTTATGGAGACTATGTTGTTGGTGATAGTGTTATCTCCAGGGTATATTACGTTGAAGGTCTTGGTCATAACTTATTCTCTGTCGGTCAATTCTGTGATTATGATCTAGAAGTGGCCTTCAGAAAACATACTTGTTTCGTTAGAGAACTGGATGGTAGAGAACTTTTAAGAGGAACACGTGGTTCAAATCTATACACCATCTTTATCGAAGATATGATGAAGTCTTCTCCAATCTGCTTGTTGTCAAAGGCTTCGAAAACAAAGTCATGGTTATGGCATCGTCGTCTATATCACCTGAACTTTGGCACCATAAATGATCTCTCCAGAAAGGACTTACTAATAGGCTTACCTAGACTAAAGTATAAAAAGGATCATCTTTGTTCAGCATGCCAATTGAGAAAAAGCAAGATGTATGCCTACAAACCCAAACCTACAAACTCAGTTATGGAAGTTCTTCATACCATTCACATGGATTTATTTGGACCCATGAGAGTGCAGAACATTTACGGGAAGAAATATGTGTTAGTTGTGGTTGATGATTACTCTCGATTTACTTGGGTTAAGTTCTTCAGGACAAAGGATGAAACTCCAGATATCATCATCAAACTTATCAAACAGCTGCAGGTTCGACTTAACAAAACTGTCAGAATCATCCAAACTGACAATGGAACTGAGTTTGTTAACAAAGAACTTAGTGAGTTTTATGAAAGTGTTGGAATCAGTCATCAAAGAAGTGTTCCACGAACTCCTCAACAGAACAGTGTAGTTGAAAGACGAAATCGAACTCTTGTGGAAGCCGCAAGAAAAATGCTGATTTACTCAAAGGTTCCAATGTTTCTCTGGGCTGAAGCCATTGCCACTGCATGCTACACTCAAAATCGATCCCTTATTCACACTTCTCATGGAAAAACTCCATATGAACTTGTCCACAATCGAAAACCTAATCTTTCATTCCTTCGTGTGTTTGGTGCATTGTGTTATCCAACTAATGAGGGCCAAGACTTAGGCAAACTTAAAGCTAAAGCGGACATTGGAGTATTTGTAGGATATGCACCAAGCAGAAAAGGATACCGAATCTACAACAAAAGAACCCGAAATATCATGGAAACAATTCACGTTACGTTCGATGAGCTGACCGGTCAAATGGATCCAGGACAACCCAGTTCTGGACCCGCATCACAACCTTCATCAAGTAGTCCCATCAGTTCTACTCTTGTACACGATTCTTCGCCAGCAACTCCTTATGTACTTCCTTCAGAAGATGATTTGAAGAAACTGTTTGATCCAATGTTTGATGAACACTATGAGCCAATTGCTAATGATCTGTCAATTCCATCAACAGAGGCTGCTCCTATCCCTGTCAATGAAGTTAACCCTTCAGTTTCTATGTCATTAAGTCAAGAAGCGCCTGCTGCTGATCACTCTGTCTCATCAACAAATCATCAATAATCGAGTGTACATCATAGAATTGTGTCTGGCACCTTTGATGGAGATATTCCCTTTGCTACTCCTGAAGATGCCCCCTTTAAAAACATATTTGCTCCTGAATCATCATCAGAACCATCTTCATCAGAAGAAATCGACTCTGCTACTTCAGTTCCTCAACAACAACCACACGAACACCTTAGAAAATGGACACATGATCATCCATTGGACAACATCATTGGAAATCCCTCTCGTCCAGTATCCACTCGCAAACAACTTGCAACTGATGCCTTATGGTGCTTTTTCAACTCCGTACTATCCAAGGTCGAACCAAAAGATGTTAAAATTGCCATGAATGAAGACAGCTGGTTCAATGCCATGCAAGAAGAAATTCATGAGTTTGATCGACTAGATGTATGGGAATTAGTACCTGCTCCTGACTGTGCTATGATCATTGCTCTAAAGTGGATCTTCAAAGTAAAACTTGATGAGCATGGTGATGTATTAAAGAACAAGGCTCGATTGGTTGCAAAAGGATACCGTCAAGAGGAGGGTATTGACTTTGAAGAATCATTTGCTCCAGTTGCTAGTATCGAGGCAATCAGAATCTTCTTGGCTAATGCTGCAAGTAAGAACATGGTAGTCTATCAGATGGATGTAAAGACGGCTTTTCTTAACGGAGATCTTAAAGAAGTCGTATACGTCAGCCAACCTGAAGGTTTTGTGAATACAGAGCATCCTACTCATGTCTATCGCTTGAAGAAGGCTCTTTATGGTTTGAAGCAAGATTCAAGGGCATGGTATGATACGCTATCAAAGTTTCTTCTATCTACTGGATTCAGCAAAGGAGCAGTTGATCCGACATTGTTCACCAAAAAGTCAGGCAAACATTTAATTCACGTTCAAATCTATGTTGATGATATTATTTTTGCCTCGACTGACCCCAATGAATGTGACCGTTTTTCTAAGGAGATGGGCTCCAAATTTCAAATGTCAATGATGGGACAAATGTCATTTTTCTTGGGATTACAAATTTCACAAAGTCTTGGAGGCATTTTTATTAATCAATCTAAATATGCAAATGAAATTTTAAAGAAATTTGGATTTGACACTTGTGACACAGTTGACACTCCCATGGTGGAACGTACCAAACTGGATGAGGACCGCTCAAGGATCATGGTAGATCAAACGAAATATCGAAGTATGATTGGATCCCTGATGTACCTCACAGCCAGTAGACCTGATATTCTGTTCGCTGTATGCATGTGTGCTAGATACCAGGCTAAGCCTACCAAAAAGCACCTTAAAGCGGTTAAACGGGTCTTTTGGTATCTCCAAGGAACCATCAACATGGGACTTTGGTACCAAAAGGACACCGGTATGTCACTAACAACCTATGCAGATGCTGACCATGCAAGATGTCAAGATACACGTCGAAGTACGTCTGGAGGTGCTTCGTTTTTGGGTGATAAGCTTGTGAGCTGGTCTTCAAAGAAACAAATGAGTACTTCTATATCCTCTACAGAGGCTGAATACATAGCCATGTCATCTTGTTGTGCTCAAATCCTATGGATGATATCCTAGTTATCTGACTATGGCTTTGAATTCAACAAAATCCCTCTGTATTGTGATAACAAAAGTGCCATTGCTCTCTCTTGCAACAACGTTCAACATTCAAGAGCAAAGCACATTGACATTCGACATCATTTCATTCGAGAACAAGTGGAAAAAGGTGTGGTAGAACTCTATTTTGTGAGGACTGAATACCAGTTAGCATACATCTTCACCAAAGCTCTTCCTAAAGAACGTTTTGAGTTTATCCTTCCACGACTTGGTCTAAAGAGCCTACAACCGGAAACACTCAAACGTCTTCAATAGGAAGACGAGGAGTAAATGGCTTCTTTTTCTTCATCTATCTCTTGTATATATTTATTCAAAAAGCAAAATACAAAATTTCAAAACCCACAAAAGAAAATAGAAAAATATAAAATTTTCAAAATCCATAAAAATTAGAAAATCTTGAAAAATACCCAAAAAAATATTGTTATTTTGTCATGTTTTTCTTTATTCGATATCATCTACGGACTTTGTGTTGACATTCTAAGAATGTCACGGGTTTTTAGATGTTCTTCGAATATACATAAATTGCTTTAAAAAAAAGAAAAAAAAAAGAAAAATGAGGCGGAGAAAAATAGTGGTTTATTGTCATTTCAGGCAGCAACCCGTTTTAAAAGTAAAAGAACAGAGCCATGCTTAATCTTATTTTTCAAATCTCATGCTCTGATTCTTAAAACAATTGTTTGTCACCAAAAAGACAAATGTTTTCTTTCCAAATATTTTTCCGTCTAATGATTCTTCTGAAAAATATTTGTCATCTAATGAAAACAAAATTGCTTTGAAAATACCTCGTACTCTATTATTTTTGAAAATCATCTGAGCTTATCATCTGTCAAAATCTCTATCTCTCAATCAACAACTTGTGTCATTGATTGAGGGGGAGAATGATTTCAATCGAATTAAAAAGTGTATTTTTCAAACAATTGGCACGTAAACGAGCGAGGTCTACTTTTGGTTAATCAAAATGAACAATGTTTTATACAAGTGGTTCAAGACCTTGGCTATTGTTATGTTTCATTAGATAATCAAAGCATGTTTAATCCGTGGAGTTTAAAGTCTCAGATTTGATACTTATCGGTTAAATGTTTTCATAAGCAAGTCACAATTTTTCTCAAAAGCTTTCAAAAACAATTTAAATCTATAAAGATCACAAATCTCAAATGATTTGAAAATTGTGATATGGGGAGAATTTTTGATTTAAATTGGATTTAAACTGATAACTCGATAATTGGATTTATAAGTGTTTAGCAAACTCTCCTCCATTCATGTGACAAACGATTTCAAATTTTCCATGCACATGTTAAGAGGGAGCATCTATTTTAAACCAAAAAGGATTGAAACGTGATTAATTTGTTCCAAAGTGCAGTTTTTCCCTAATATGTGCTAAACAATTTCAAAATCAGATGCACATATTGAGGGGGAGCAAATTTTTGAAAACCACATCCTTTCCAAAAATACTCTTAACAAAGTGTGAAAAATACTAATTTTGATGAGGAAAGTGATGTTGATATCTTTTAGAAAATGGCAATCAAAGAAGTGAATCCTTCTTCTTGCCTCGGTGTGCCAAAACGATTTCAAATACATAATGCACATGTTGAGGGGGAGCTCTTTTTCTAAACATATCAAAAACAATTCAGGTACAAAATGCTTTGATAATACATCACAAGTATCTGGATTGATTTTCAAATGGTTTTCAATTGGTTCCAATGGCAGATGAACAATACCAAATAGACCGACCAAATTTACTTTATGTATGGTGATATAAGGATGGTTAGGTTAGGCATTCGTTCCCACGTTTCCGCCAGAGCCGGAGGGATCTACCCAGGGACAATCCACTAGATAGTGTAGAGTCCTTAGGTATGATGAAAAAAGGAGAAAAGTGAGATATATGAAGAGTGCGGACTGAGATAGAGCTAGAACTGGAATAAACCCAACAAGGTTCTAGTAATGAAGTCTCGGTAAGCACTGAAGGGGTTGAAGAATGAAAAAGAAATAGATGAGAAAAGGGTGAAAACAAATAGCCCTCCATTATTTTTCAACCTTAGGGCATAAACCGGGTTCAATTCATATGCTACTGGCTGTTACCGAGGTAACACCGGTATTGAAGATAAGACGTCATGGACCCAGTGACGCACTGCACTACAACTTCCCAAGCTACTCAAGTTCCTCTTAAAAGGACTTGTTTCATACTCACAGGGGAACCTACATTATCTATCGACTTTCTCTTAGAGATAGTTGATATTGAAGAAGGAGACCCTCTCCCTAGTCTCCGGCATAGGAACCAAATGTGCACAATTGAGTCTAGAGCCACGAGATCATCAATAAATCTTATTAAGGACACAATCAATGAAGTCTTTCTGTTTCACACAATGTGGAAAGAGAGAATATACTTTTAGAGTCGTACGCATTATCCTTGTGGTATTGCCAGAACATCTGAGTGATATGCAAACATATTCACAATGAAGATGGAAAGCCTTCTAGAGCCAACATCAAACAAGTTCTTGGTAGGTAGCATGTGAGATCTATCCAATAGATCAACCATGTGACAACTGAACAGAAACAATGGGGCGATTCAAAAGTATGAATCAAACCTGGTTTAGGTTATGGATTGACGGATACCTTTGAAAAACCGGTCGTTGTGCTCAAAATCGTTTTCACTAGCACATCGACTGTGTATTAATGTTTCAAAATAAAAGGTGTTTGTGATTGATAATTGATTTTCTCTCAAAAAACCTTTGTTGTATTGGAAAAACACTTTATTGAGCAGTACAAGATTGTTTTTCAAATCTCTTTTCATCAATCAGTAAATCTCAAATTCGCTGGTTCACTCACTCAGTGTTGTCTTCTTTGAGACGTTCCGGTTTGAGAACAACTAGAGCAGCTGCGAAACCCTGTCAATGAGATTCTTCAGAATTATACCTGATCACGGGCAGTACTTGTACTGATCAACGGGGAACCGTGGGCCGTGTACCTCAATTCGACGAAAGTGATCAAAGACACTTTTCGTGCGCTTTATTGCTAACTGTTGTATGCAGGTACACCCGACGTTTGCAGCTGATCAGAATGGAGAGTTCAATCCATAGCCGCATGCTCACACAATGCATTCACATCTAGATAAATCATGATTAAAGCATCAACAACTCTGATATTTTTCACTCCATGCTTCTGCTACGCTGCTGCAAATATCATGAATCAACTAAAGCTTCCACTACTCTGATAAGAAGAAATCATGATCCAGAATGTGAGCATGTCGGTCCACTGTCACAACGTCACATAATGGCAACACCACAATGGAAGAGTCAGAGATTTATGCAAGCCGATGATCTCAAAGCTGGCTCAAAACTCATCATCACGTGGATCAGTTAAAGACCTCACTTGAATTATTCAAACATGGATAACATGAAGAATCAAAGACTACGAGCTTCTGAGCAAAGAACTTAAACAAGAATTCAAGAACAATCTTAATGTAATATCTGTTTTTATTCTGTGTAAATTGAGGTGACCTCCCTTAGGGGGAGATTGTTAGGAATTAGAAAATTCAGTCATTAAAGTGTCGGTCACCTCAAGTATATGTAATCATTAGAAAGCTCGTAGTCGTAGTTATTTAATGTTAGTAAGTAGTTAGTTAAGTAAAACCGTGGAGGACGGACGGGTCTTTACCCACTGTATGCCTGATCCACAGCCCGTAGGTGGCGTTTATTGTAAGACACTATAAATACCCTCTACCTCCCAAGGTAGAGGGTTGGAGCTTCAATACCATTTTTCTTTGTTTCACATAGTTCCCAACTCTCTTCCCTTTCTCTCTCTAAAACTTTCTCTCTCTAAAACTTGTAAACGCCTCATGTGATTATGGTTTGATGTGTTTGTGAAATCCTATATCTTACAATATCCATCATTCCCAGCTTGTCAAGAGAGCTTCGAAAAATTCTACTGCAAAATGCCTTTGTTAACATATCCGCAAGTTGCTCTGCTGAAGCAACATGTGGGAGTTCAACTGTTGCTTTTTCGAGATGATCTTTGATGAAATGTCTATCAATTTCTACATGCTTCATTCGATCATGTTGTACAGGGTTGTTAGCAATCTTTACGGCTGACTCATTGTCACAGTACAGCTTCATGGGTTTAGTTAGGACTATCCCCAGATCTCGCAGTATTCTCCTTATCCACAGAAGTTCACATATTCCATGAACCATTCCTCAAAATTCAGCTTCTGCGCTCGACCTTGACACGACCTTCTGCTTCTTACTTCGCCATGTAACTAGATTACCAGCAATAAATGTGAAATATCCAGAGGTAGACTTCCCATCCATACGATCACCAGCCCAATCCGCATCTGCGTATCCACTAACTTCAAGTCCTTGGTTTCTTCCAAAAAAAACCCTTTCCCAGTGAGGACTTTAGATACTTCAGTATCCGATAGACGGCGTTCATATGTTCCTTGCTCGGAGCGTGCATGAACCGACTTACCACACTTACGGCATAGGCTATATCTGGTCTGGTGTGAGCCAAATATATGAGCTTTCCCACTAATTTTTTGTATATTTCCCTGTTTGTTGGAACTTGGTTTGGATGAATTGACAACTTATGATTCGTGTCAATTGGAGTGTCTATCGGCTTACAATCCAACATACCTGTTTCTGCCAACAGATCCAATACGTACTTCCGTTGACACATGGTAATCCCCGCCTTAGATCGAGCAACTTCAATACCTAAGAAATATTTTAGTTGTCCCAGATCCTTCAATTCGAATTCAGCAGCAAGGATTTTCTGCAATTTCACTATTTCTTCCAGATCATTTCCCGTAAGAACCATGTCATCGACATATACAGCCGTCATCTTACCCTTATTAATTTTTACAAACAAAGTGTGATCTGCGTCACTCTATTTATACCCGACCTTCTTCATGAAGTTTGAGAACCTTTTGAACCACGCACGAGGTGATTGCTTTAGCCCATATAACGCCTTTTTCAATTTGCATACTTTTCCGTTACTTTTCACTCATGGCGGTGGATCCATATACACTTCTTCCTCCAAGTATCCGTTTAAGAACGCATTTTTTACATCAAACTGTTTTAGGGGCCAGTCTCTATTTGCTGCAATGGAGATTATGATTCTAATTGTGTTCATTTTCGCCACTGGAGCAAACATATCCCCGTAGTCTATCCCATGTTTCTGCGTGTATCCCTTCGCCACCAGTCTCGCTTTGTATCGCTCTATATTCCCTTATGAGTCAAGTTTGACTGTATATACCCATCTGCATCCGACAGTCTTCGTGTCTTTAGGGAGACACACTAGATCCCAAGTTCCATTCTTTTTCAATGCATTCATCTCTTCATTCATCGCTTTTTTCCCATTTTTTGTCCTTCATGGCTTTATGTGCGTCACGGGGTATGGATATAGTGGCCAATTTTTCTACACGGAGTGCATGAGAGCTTGCCAGGCGATGATTTGACACATAGTTGCTGATTGGATATTTTGATTACACCTTCAAATCTGCTTGGTATTGTTTTTTCGGGACTCCTAGGTTCATCCTCACAGGATATCATGGCTCATTGTGTTCGTCTACTTCCTCACCTTCACCATCTGTTTCCTGCACAACAAACTCAGATCCAAAGGAGTTGGAATCTTGGTTAGATTCATGGTGGCTATGGCTAGGAACAGTAAACTCGAAGTCACTAAGACCGGGGAGGGCTGTACTATCTTGCTCAACATCTGGTGTTTCAATGTTTGTATCTGCCCCCGCTTGTCTCTTCATTGTTAATGTCACAAATACCCAACTCTTCAAGTGGTTGGTCATGTGTGTTCACTTCTTGGTTTTTCTCACCCTGAAGAGTACACTCGTGACCAAAATATGGAATAGTTTCGTGGAAAGCTACATCACGAGTTACATGGACTTTATCTTCAACCGGATCATAGCACCTGTACCTTTTCTTGTGGTCTGCGTATCCCAAGAACATACATCGAATTTCCCTTGGTTCTAATTTTCCAACATCTTGATGGACAAAAGTATTGCACCCAAATATTCGAGGTTCAAGGTCAGAGTGAACTGATACTTTTACTAGTTCCTGTAATTTTTGAAGAGGAGTTTTGAATTCTATTACCTGGGAAGGTGTTCTATTCATCAGATATGCAACAGACCGTACCGCTTCAGCCCAATACTGTCGAGGTATGTTCATGTCGAAGAGGGAAGCTCGAACAATTTCAAGTATTTGTCTATTACGCCTCTCAGCTAACCCGTTTTGTTGAGGTGTTTTAGCACACGAAGTTTGATGGTGGATTGAGTGTTCTTTATAGAAGAGTTGCATTTGTTTGTTTATATATTCCCCACCATTATCAGATTGAAGAATCTGAATTTCACCTCTGTAAATTGTCTTTATGATATGATGCAACTTTTTGAAAGCATTATAAACCTCCCCTTTATTTTTAAGGAGCGATATCCACACCATTCGGGTACATTCATCGATAAACGTAACAAAATATTTAGCACCGTTAAGAGTTGGAATAGGAGCAGGACCCCACACATCAGAGTGAATTTTCATAAACGGTGTTGTAGTTTTGTTATTGCTAGAAACATAAGAAATTCTTTTATTTTTAGCTAATTCGCAAATACCACACTTGAAATCCGTATCCGTTACATTCAAAAATAAATTGGGTTTAAGCTTCCTAAGATAAGTAAATGATAAGTGTCCAAGTCGACTATGCCATAACATTGCCATGGACTTATTTGCTTGAGCTACTCTTGTGTGACACGCTTGACTTCGATGGTGTTCTTCAAGATAGTACAACCTCCCCCTCCTAGTACCGTAGCCAAGAATCTGATGTGTTACCACATCCTGAAACACACAATCATTTGGCCAAAAAGTCACATAACAGTTTAGAGCTTCTGTAATCTGACTAACAGATAATAAATTTGCTGATAAGGATGGAACTACAAGTACACAATCCAGATCCATGGAGTTAGTAACTCTCACAGACCCCTCATTCGTTACAGGTGCTATATCTCCATTGGTTGTTTGGATACTTATTTGTTTTGGGGTACGAGATGTAGTTAATTTCATAGGGGTCATTCGTCATATGGTCGGTTACACCTGTATCAATTATCCAGTTGTTGTGAGGGTTTAACATATCAGAGTTAGCAGAAGTGTGAGCCGCCATTGGAGTGTTTACTGCTTCGGTTTGTGATGATGTGGCAATAGATGCTTGCCCAATCTTGTTCCTCGGTTTCTTTGTAAAGTCCCACCAGTCCGGATACCCAATGATTTCATAGCACTTAAGCTTTGAGTGTCCCTCCTCTCCATAGTGAGTGCATGTGAATGTTTTTCCATTCTGGTTTTTGGCTATTTGAGGTTGGCTTCGAGTGGCCATGTGGACCATGCTATCTGGTTCGAGTTTTGGTTCCTCCATGGTTTGTCTTTGGTTCTGGTCCTTCTGGATATAGGCATAACACGATTCCAAGTCTAGGGGCGGATCTTTTCTCAAGATTTCGCTCCCAGCCTGGTTGAAGTCTGGATCCAGATCTGCAAGAAAGATATGAACACGAAAACGTGAGAGGGTTTTGTTCAGCATTACCGTTTGTTCAACTGTGTCTTCTTCGGTTGTTAAACGGGTATCAATCTCCTGGAAGATGCTTACCAACTCATTGTAGTAAGTTGGTAAGGATTGTCCGTTTTGGCGAGTAGTGAAAGATCTCATGTTTAGTTCGAATAACTGGGTTTCATCAGATCCATCATAGAAAGTCTTCCGAACGGCCTCCCAGATCTCGACTGCTGTTTGAAGGCGAATAAAACGGCAGATTAGGGTTGGATTCATTGAGTCAATAAGCCAACTTTTGACTTTGTTGTTTTTGATCAGCCATGCTTCGATTTGCTTTTCATTCGTGGTGGGTTCTGGGGTTTTGCCTGTAATAAATCCGGATTTGTTTCTTGCTCCGATACGCATTTCCATTAGTTGGGACCACAACGGGTAATTCGTGTCATCGAGAATGACTCCAGCGGGGAAAGGGGCATCTTGAACATTCTGGATGATGACTTGCGAGGGATTTGATGATTCAGACATGGATTCGAGGTATTACCGAGAACTCTCTGATACCATGTATAAAGTTGGGATACGATTTTGGTGGAAGAATTCTTCCAATATTCTGTATATTAATCAATAGAGAGTACATGAATATATATATACAAGAAAAGGCTAACAACTTACTATACATACACCTATGAAATAGCAGCTAATTTAGGAAAAGATAATGATACAATCAAGCCTCCGAAATAGCTCTCGCCAACAGGTGACACTACTTTTGCCTATTGCACCATCCCACGACACTAAGTGTACCTAGCACTCTAAAAAAATATTCAGAATGTTTGAACTCCTATAACCAAGACGTACACCACCATACTGCCGTTGCGGCCATTCTACCTATACGCTTATAAATCCACGATATCTACTGCCATTAGTTTCTTGACCCGTTGTATCCACCAAGTCATCATCATGCGATAGTAGATTCAGGTCAAATGGTAGAACAACACTATTTGAACCTGAACCAGTTAAGCTTTTTTTAATTTTGATTCTCTTATGAGCCACTTTTTTACTGTGGTTTGTTGGTTTTGAGGTTCTGGGACATTTTTTGGTCCTGTTACCTCTTAGAAGACCATGTAAGCCATGAAAAATCGTATGCCGATTAGCAAAAGTATTGTTAAAAAAAATGTAATGAAAAATCGTATAATGATTAGCAAAAGTATTCAAAAAAGAATGTAATGCTAATTTGCTAAATAATTCAGCAGGATCTGTATATTCACGGGGGGTCGTCTTATAGTCTTGATCATGTTTGTGGTTGACTTTTCTTTTGATACATGACAACATAAATTAGGGGGGTGGCAACACTGTGAGGTATGGATTCGGTATTGTGAGGCATGGAGCGGCATTCCATTGCCACAAAAGCGGTATGGCCAAATCGGTATGAGGTGCGGCAATTATTACCGAAGCGGTATGCAAAGAGAAGTGGAAGAGTAGCATGTGTTTGTGTAGGATATTTGAGGTATAAAATTAAGTGAGGTATGGAATGACCATTGCCACTAAAAAACTATGGTGAGGTATGGTGAGGTATGAGATTAAGTGGAATGAAATTATTGGTGGGTTGTGAGGTATGGTGAGGTATGGAATATGACCATTGCCACCCCCTTATACGGAGTAATATTTTGTTCCTCTTTATAGTCTGTATTTCCATTTTAAGATATCCCAAAATAATTGTTCATTTTTAATTTTTAGTAATAAAAAGGGAATTTTGTTAAAGAATATTATATTTGTGTGATTAAAAATTATAATGACCTCACTTTTATTAAACTTTGTGTTTTTTGTCTCCTGACAATAATTTTGAGACGGATGGAGTAGTTGATATAAGCATGTTAATGATTATTAAACTTACTAAGGCTTTTTTTTTTTTTTTTTTTTTTTTTTTTTTTTTTTTTAAATGGATCTAAAAATAAGTGAGTCCCTTCTTTCTTGTTGTGTCTGATTGAGGAGTAGCGGGGTTTTTTTCCTTTGAGGAAATAAACCATTTAACAAAAATGAGTGGGACCTAAAAAAAACATTATTATATTACTTGAATCCACTTTTGTTAATGGTCAGACAATTTAAAGGGGAAAAAAACCAAACGGACCCTAAGCTTTCTTTGCAAGAGGGGTTGGACTTCCCACAACTGCGTTATGTTATGAAAAAACAAGTACATAGTGATTAGTGAATTAAGGGTAAAAAAAGTCATAACATTGTAGAGCATGACAAACGAGTAAACGTAATGTTTAGAATTCTTCGATGGAGGAACAAAACCAACCACACAGTGGCGGAGCCAGAAAACAAGGTTGTGGGGGGCAAATTTTTTTTACCAACACATGTGAGCGCAAAATAAAAACGATAATATGAAATCTTTAAGCATGCGAAATATGGTGTAATTTTTTTTCCATGAATAGTGGCATTGCTAGGGAATGTGATCGATTAGGCATCGAGAAAAAAAAAAGTTTTTACTGTGAGTTAAAACAAGCCGAGTCCGGTTTAACTAAATAAAAATGCTCTGTTTTAAATAGTGAGCAAAAGAATTAACATACGAAATGTCATGCAAATTAATGAAATAATATTAAACCTCTTGCCATTTCTTGAATAACTTAATATACGGTGTATGATATTTTATCACAACCATAAATGTTTTTGAGATTGAAGAAACATATAACGTTAGAAATTTACAAATAATCATACTAAATTGTTACACAAGTACAAATTGTTAATAGATCTTTAAATTATATATTAATGTTGTTAAGAGTTTAACTTAATATACTTACATATTAATCATATACATCCTTCGTTGTGAAAAAAGTATTATAATTAGTTAATTTTTTTTGAACGAATTATAATTAGTTAATTACTACTATCTTATTTGCAAAATAGAGATAAAGATGTAGTATATATTATACTATATTTATTATACTATAATTATTGTAATAAATTAAATGAACAAAGCAACTTGTCCCACTTCCCAATTCTCAACCCTCCATGTTCCCACTTCCCCACTTCCAGATATCTTTTCAGTATTCCCTCCATTTTTTCCGATGAACAAAGCAACTTGAAAGCATTTTCGAAATTAAAAAGTACTCTGATTCTTGTTAACTTTAGAGTGTGAGGGCACTCGGGTTATTAGCTTGAGGGCACTGGTCCTTTTTGTTACCAACTTGACTTTTTTTCCTACATATTTTGGGTATCGACGGGAGCTTGGTTGGGGGCAACGCCCCCCACTACCTTACACATGGCTCCGCCCCTGCAACCACATACAATCATATACTTCCATAAGAATGAAAAAGAATGTATTTCAAACATTATAGACGAATGAATGTTTTAAGTGACAAAAACATACCAATAGGTAGGCTTTTTGGCTACTCCTGATCCTCTTGTGTGAATTATGTTGTGAAGGCCCAGTTGTGGGTAATCAGCTTTACTTCTTCATTTATGATCTGCACATCAGATCTTAGTGTCTTAAAAGTTTGCATCCCATGCATGTTGAGTGATTATGGCGCACGACGAGCGAAAATCGTATTTAAAATAAACTTTAATCCAAAGGTGATAAATAAGCATTTTGCAGGATTAAAAACCCAACAAGAGATAAACTCTAAGAAGATAATTTTATTAATGATTATTCAATGATCAAAAGATAAACAGTCCTATACTTATAAGGAAGCCAAACTTGAGAAAAAAGTTTGTGGAAAACTAGAAGGGGGGGGGGTTGAATAGTTTTACCGATTTTAATGTTGATTTCAAAAACTTTAGATTCGATATTATGTGAAATCGTATGGATGTTGAGAACGTGTAGATCTAATGATAATGCAAGCAAATAAATAAAGTTAAGGGATAGAAATGACACAACCGATTTATATTGGTTCGGCTACAAGGTCACCTTCCTTGCCCTACTCTACTCCCCGAGTCACCTACTCGAGAGTTCAAGCACTATGTCAACAAACTCCTTCACTTGGCGGAGAAGCCTTCACAACGTTGCTTACACTTTTTCCGGTACAAAGCTAGATACCGAGTCCGTAGCACGGTGGACCAAACCAACACAACTATTACACAAAAAATATGTGAAATATCAAATACAAGATCTTCGCTACAGAAATCTTGCGGAGTGACAAATCAATCAAGGACCCCTTGCTTGGATGACTTGTAGAATGCTCGTGATCTCGCCTTAGAGAAGGACCTATATGAGGATCACAAATAGAAAGAAAGAATAACAACTCTCTAGATCAAGTGATCTATATGTTAGAAGAGAATGAGAGTGTATGAGAGATTTAGTAAGAAGAGGGGTGAGTTAGAATGAAGAAATGGCTCTCTATTTATAGGCAAGTTTCTTCACTATTCCCACGGATCCCACGGATCCCTTCCACAAGGGACCCGTCTAGTGTAATCCTAGGGATCCGTGGAACGCTCTTCTTTGCCCATGGGTTTTTTGGTTATGGGTCATGGGTTGGTCCATGGGTTATATCTAGATTCAATGTATCTAAGTATACATTGTATCAAGTCTCTTTGGGTATGGGTTAAGATCCATGGGTTATGATATTTACCCATCCTAATAAACTATTACAACAAATGCTTAATTACTACATTTTTGTATTTAAATGGTTATATGTAAATGCTTTACAAAACTAACATGTATCCTTTATAATTGTACTTAAGATAACATTATATTTGTTATCAACAAAACACAAAGAGATCGCAAAATATTAATAAACGGTTTTACGGTTTATTTGTATTAACAATCTCCCCCTTTTTGTTGATGACAAAACATAATGTTATGATGAGTAAAACTTAAGAATAGATGTAAGTTTTGAAAGCCCTAAGTTTTACTTCTTCTCCCCCTTTTTGTCGAAACAAAAAGTTAACCCTTGGAAGAAATAAACAAACTTCTAACTCCCCCTTGACGGTAGCTCCCCCTTGTTTGGGGCGTCAAGTGAAGAAAAATAAAAAAATCCTACAAAAAGAAAGGCTAGTAACATGCTTATATAATCTTGTGGTTGCCGAGAATCAAGATTGGGAGCCAAGGTATGTAAACAAGGCCTTGTAATAAAACAACAAATTGTAGTGGTATGTATGCCACTTACAAGCATGTAAAAATAAGAACAAGACTTGTTCTTGAAAAATGACTTCAAAAGTAATACTTAAAAGTAGAAAAGTAGTAGTAGTGATTCCTTCCATGCTTGCATAAGGTTATGGATGGAGGTTTTGATGAGTAATGGTATTGATGCGATCAAGGATGAGGTTGAGTATGAAACGCATTTCTTCCCTAACTTCTATTGCAATTTTCCTAGTGGATTGGCAATGTTCACAATGTAAATGATGTGGGTGATGAGTGCGGAAGGTTTCCGGGTTGATTTGATTTGAGTAATGCGGAAGTTGTGGTGGAAAAATAGGAAAATATGGATCAATATCCGGAATGTTAGTAAATGGTGGTGGAAAAGAACTTAGATGTTCTTGTGATGTGATAGGAGCTAATGGTGGTGACGTTTCAAGATCTTGAAATAAAGTATTTGGAGATGTGGGGGGTGTTGAAAAGACTAATTCTTTTTCTTTAGGTTGATTAGATCTTGTTGGAGTCTTAAGGAGTTCCAAAAGAGTTATTTTAGGTGGTGATGAAGTTGGTGTACTTGTTGGTGATGAGGGTTGATGAGTGTGTAAATACTCATCATTTTTGGGTCAATCTGAACTGCAAAACGTCTAAAAATGCTCAGAAATGCATCAAAATACTGAAAATATTCCAAAATTGCATTTTATATGTTTCAGATGCAAAATGTTCAAAATCAGATGAAAAATGAGCAAAGTTTGCATAATTGGCAGTTTCAGTCCCCCAAGTTTCTAAAATTGTCAAAAATAGTCCCTGAGTCAAAATTTCAAAAGAAAAGTCACCAAAGGTCCTTTTAAAATCATAACTTGTCAAAATTAGTCCTTTGGTGAAAAATATAAAAAGTTTGAGAAAATTACAAGTTTGGTCCTCCAACTTTGAAAATTGGCAAAATTAGTCCCTGGAATTTTGAAAATGTCAAGTTTAGTCCTTATATTATTAAAACTTGTCACTTTTAACCCTTGGAACAACTTTGCAAAATTGACAGGATTGGTCCCTGAATTTTCAGAATTTACACTATTGGTCCCTATGCTTATTAAACCTTTTAAACCCATTTGGACCCTTCACAAACCATTGTGACCCCTGTCTTTAACCATTTTGGACCCCCTTGATATTAGACCCCAGTCAACCCAAATAGTCAAACACACCCTACGCGCCTTTTTCCCTGTCTCCCCCAACAACTAGCCCTGCAACTCAGCCTTCCCATCCCCCCTCCTCACCTTTTCTCCTCCATGTCCCCTCATCCTCAACAACACTCCAAAGGGCATTAAATGCACCCTACTCCCACACTCAACCCTCAACTGCTAAAAACCCCATTTCCCGCCAAAAAACCAATGAATGGCCAAGATTGCCTAAAGCCATCCAATGGCTCTTAAGACAGCTGGGATATGTTCAGAAAGAGGAGAGAAGGATGTGGGAGTATAAAAAGAGGTTGAAGAGAGAAGAAAGAGGTAGTAGCTAGTTTTAAGTTTTTCTTTAATGTCGTTTTTTAAAATTAATGTTGTAGTTTAATCAAAATGTGGTAGTTTCAGTGTATTTGTATCTCATTTAAGTTAAAAACAACATTGTATTGTACTTTTGAGCATCAATTCAAGTTTTCATATAAGTTCCAAGTTTATGGTTTACTGTTGAAAATCTCAGTTTCATTCTCTTATTTATAAGCTCCTATTGGAATCTTTTTTAAGTTTAAACAAGCTTATTTAAGCTTACTTTAGCTTTTGATAAGCTTGTAATTCAGTTTCAATTAACTTTGTTCCATGGTCAACATAAGTCAACTGTTAAGTGAAAATGTGGTTCAAGCATTTTGGACATGGAATGGGTTGAAGCAGAAGTTGATTTGGGTTGTAATAGAGTAGGATAGAGTAGATTGGGTTTAGTCTTAGCCTGCAAACAAGCTGGAAACCTGTGAGTGGTTATTTCACTTTTCATTTTCAAGTCTATTTTGCATTTTATGCTTATACTTGTATCTGTGATCAATGGTAGTTTTAACCTGCTTAAATAGTTGTATTATGGTCATGTAAACTCAGTTTGATCAATGGTGCTATCTGGTTCAGTGTTTGTCTCAATTTAAGTTTGCACATCAGTTTTAAAATGGTGTTTGGATTTGACAGCAAATCTGTTTTAGAGGTTAGTTCTGTGCTTAAGATTTGTTAGTTTAAGTTTGTTTAGCTCATTTGAGCTCAATTCAGTCAACTTTTTGAGTCTGCCTGCTCTCCAAGTCAATTTCTCCATTTATCTGTCTCAGTTACTTGTCTGTTGAGATTTTGCAAAACCAAAAGTTTGTTTTGTGTTCCAATTTCATAGGTCTAGCTTACATTAGTGTTATTTCATCACATTACTTCTATATCAGTCCTTAAATTGATCCCAAAGTTCATGAAAGTCAACTTTCCACTTCTTCATCAAAAGTCAAAATATTGAAAACCTGTTTTGGGCCTAGCTAGGGTGAATTTTCTTTGATTCATCACTGGGTCAATTTCAGTGAATCTTATGGTTTTAAAATCTTCAGTAGGTCTATTTTCTTGTCCTCATTTTTTTTATAATTTTGAGAATTTTTCTTAAGCTCTAAAAAAGCTTGTCAAGATGGGATTAAGTGCCCTGTGCAGAGCATTGAGCTGCACAGGATTTGTCCAGGTTTTACCAGGCTTGGGAAAAGCTCATTTGAGCTTGTCTAGGTCTGTAATTTGGTTTATAAACTCTCACCCAGGTCTAGTTTAGTTTACAGTTTTAGTTTTTAGTTTCCAGCTTATTTTAGTGCTTATTTCCTAGCTCAAAGTAGCCCCCCTAGAATCTATTTTTGCACTTATACTCATATTAGTCAAATCTTGGTATATTGCAATCCAGTGGTTAGGGCTTGTTGATTTGTGTTGCATTTGGTCACTTTTAGTATATTTAAGCTTCTGTTTTGATTTGGTGCTTATGGGTCTCCATTTGCTTATTCAAAGTGCTTATCTATAAGCACTTTGCTCATCAGTTCCTTATTCCTCCACATAACCATCTGTTTTTCCAATTTTCCTAGCTTCCTAATATTATTTTAGAGTTTTCCTGAAATTTTTAGATTTTTCCAAGTTGGTTTGCTATTTTTCTGCATTTTAATTAGTTTTTAAGCATTTTTAATTAGCATTAAATACAAAAAATTAAGAAAAGGTTCAAAAAAATAATTTTTCATTTCTCTTAAGTTAAGATAAATATAAAAAGTCAAAAAAATATTTTTCTAGATTTTTCTTAGTTAAATTTGTATTTTCAAATAATTTAATTAGTTTTTAATAGTTTTTAATTCCTAGAAAATCCAAAAATAATCAAAAAAATACAAAAATAGTTTTGAAAATTCTATTTTGATATTTTAGATTTTTCTAAGTCTTAATTTTATTTTTCTAGCTTAATTTCCTATTTTCTTGTATTTTAGGTTATTATTTAATAGTTAAAAATAGTTTTTAATTAATAATAATTAGATAATTAGTTGTAAAAATAATTTTCTTTTTCTATAAATTTTCTTTTATCATTAGGTTTGTAAAAATATCATTTTCATATTTTTAGGATTAATATTGCTTTAGTTTCACTTTTTATTTTGTACGCTACGTAGTTTTTAATTCAGTTTTTATAAAAACATAAAACCAAAAACATCATTGTAAAAATAGTGATAGCGTTTATTTAATAGTTTTTATCTTTTAAATTTTCTTTAATTTGCATTTAAGCCGTTGTAATTTGTTGGCTTTTTCTGTAGTTATAATCATATTCAATCCTTTTTTCTGTTCAAATTCCTCGATCACTATACGTTTGGTGATCCATTGCATAGCTCGCTGGGACATAAGGACCCGGGGAAACACTATACTCCCCAGATCTTCATTGAGTTCGTTCCTGAGCTGTTTTAAGTTTGTTACGGTCGGCCATTCACAAGTGGCCGGCTTGAGTGATAAAACTTGACTGTTTGGGAGCGGATCAAATTTTTGGCGCCGCTGCCGGGGAGCTGTGCTGATTATCTTTCGTTTAGCAGATTAGTGATTTGGATATTCGCTCCTTGTTTATACCATCTGTATGTGTTTATATTGTCTTTTAAAAAATCAAAAATCCAAAAAGATTTTCATTCTTTGTTTTTGCAAAATGTTTATTCAAAAATCCAAAAATATCCATCTTTACCCTCTCACATCTTTGATTCTTCATCCCTACCCCTCTGAAAACCTTTGATTCTTTCTATGTCTTATCCTCACCCTCTTGGTTGTCAATGGTGTGGTGGTCCTTATAATGGTGGCAATTGCCCCGGTTGTGGCATTGTGAATCCGGGAAATGGGTTTGTCTATGACCAAAATCCCTACAATGAAACAACTAATTTCCTCAACCAACCCCCGCACTATGAGATGGAGACATATTCTTGTGAGTACTGTGGAGGTCCTCACCCGAGTTTTGAGTGTCAAACAGGGAACACGCTTGTCTATGAGCATAATCCTTGTAACAATTATGACTACTCTTATCATGACCAACCTCCACAGTACCAAACGATTCAAACACAAACTCTGCAAATTCCTCAAGAACTTCTCGAAAATTGTCTAGATATACTCAAAGATTTGAAAGAATTGGTTAAAGAAGAGTCTCGTCAGAAAATGTATGCTGAAGAACAAGCAGCTAGAGTAAGTTCCCAATATTGGAAACCTCTCGTGTACGATTATGATGACGACGACGATGATGATTTTGATGAGGAATCTACGACTCCGAGTGGCAATCCCACTCCCGTTGAAGAAGGAAAGAGTATGGGAGAATTGTTGGCGGAGGAGAATATGAAGAGCATAGGAGCTATATATGTTTACGATAAAGTCGATGCTCCGAGTGGCAATCCCACTCCCGTTTCAGAGCCTTTCATTTCCGACTCTTCCCCTTCACTCACGCCGGTTGAGAGAAGTGAATTCCTTTTGGAAGAGGTCGATGATCCTATTTCTTTGAAATTTTTTGATCCCAAAGACTCTCTCACCATGGGGGATAAGCATCTCAGCACTATTCCGGAAACGAAATCGTTTAATGTTGAGAACTTTATCCCGATCCCAAGTGAGTCTGAGGGAATTCTTGACCATGAGTGTGATGTGTCTTTTCCTCTTACAAATGATCTTGTTGAGACTTTCTCAGATTTTGACAATGATTATAGTGATGCCGATTCTTTATATTCTAAAGACATAGAATTTATTGATGCATTACTTCCACATTCCGAGATCGTCAACTTAGAAGAGGATGTTGACCATGTTGTTTCCACAACAGTTAATACGACTATCACTAATCCCTTATTCGAATTCGATTCTGAATTTACTCTAAATTCAGTTAATCCAATCTTTGATAGTGATGAGTCTGACACGGAGACTATAATGGACGAGGTGCATATTTATAGCCCACGAAGTACCGCACATGTCCCACCTCCGTATACTCTTTACGAGGAGTTCTCCAGTGAACTCACTCATATCATATCTCCGCTGGAGTATGATTACGTGGATGGCAAAAATCATGATCGGGGGGAGAGAATCTCAATTTGCATAGTTATGACAAATCTTCCCACCCTCCCAACCGAGATGCCTTCCAAGCCAAAGAGCTCAACCAATACAATCCAAATAAGTGCAACTGCACTTAGTCCCGAGGAAGAAGATCTAGTCATGATTGTTATCATGATTTTCCTTCTTTTCTTCACCTACTCGGTGACTTCCTCTCTTCTTCACTCCTTCGGGAATGAAGACACTATCTTTGACCCCGGCATTTTCATTTATCATCTGTGAGCCGGGTCTGTCTCTCTTTATCTCATCGGTGTGGAACTTTCACGTGCTTCAAATGTTTGTCCAAACATCTTGAATGAAAGTCCGATGGAGATTGTTTCTTCCACTTTGCTTCCCCATGAACCAATGAATGCGGGGTCGAGTCAAGCTAGCGACTCGGTAACCAAAAACAGTAGCACTCGCCATATGGGTTTTCACCCATATTTCTGTCTTCTTACCCCCTTTCTATCACCCTAGTGTGGGGGGGTTGCCCCACATGTTGTGTATATATATAAGTTTCTAAAAAAAAAAAAAAAAATCTTTCTAAATAATGGCCGTAGTATTTCCCTTTTACGTTCTCAGTTTCGGCATAACCGCCGGTACTTTGAATATTGAGGGCAATATTCATTTCTAAGTGTGGGGGGGAATTCTCACGAATTTTATCATGTATTATCCACCCAATTCCCCCGTTTTTGGCCAAAATTTTTTTTGGAGTAAGTGTTTTGCACTTACTCAATTGGTTATCAGTCCGCCATGTCTAATAAACAAAAGGATTGGCTAATCCAGGAGCAAACGGCTCTTGGTAAAGATATCTCAAATCCGTTGACGGCTTGCAATTTGCCCAAAATTGTATGGTATTCAGCTCACCATATCCTAAAAAGTGAAGAGTTGGCTAGCCCGCAAGTTTATGGCTTGTGGTAAAGGCAGTGGAAAAACCATAATTGGTAATCAGCTCACCAAAGATAATATTGATAATTTATCTAAGAGTTGGCTAGTCCAGAGCAAACGGCTTCTGGTAAAGACAAATCAAACCCGTTGAAAGCTGGTGGTTTGCTCAAAATCACATGGTTATCGGTGTACCATGGTTCTTACTTGAACTGAAACATTTGGCTACTCCAGAAGTAATGGCTTTTGGTAAAGAGATTCAAATCCATTAAGTTTTTCTCAAAATATTGCTAGGGACTAGCAATAGTTTAGTGTGGGGGATTGATGAGTGTGTAAATACTCATCATTTTTGGGTCAATCTGAACTGCAAAACGTCTAAAAATGCTCAGAAATGCATCAAAATACTGAAAATATTCCAAAATTGCATTTTATATGTTTCAGATGCAAAATGTTCAAAATCAGATGAAAAATGAGCAAAGTTTGCATAATTGGCAGTTTCAGTCCCCCAAGTTTCTAAAATTGTCAAAAATAGTCCCTGAGTCAAAATTTCAAAAGAAAAGTCACCAAAGGTCCTTTTAAAATCATAACTTGTCAAAATTAGTCCTTTGGTGAAAAATATAAAAAGTTTGAGAAAATTACAAGTTTGGTCCTCCAACTTTGAAAATTGGCAAAATTAGTCCCTGGAATTTTGAAAATTTCAAGTTTAGTCCTTATATTATTAAAACTTGTCACTTTTAACCCTTGGAACAACTTTTCAAAATTGACAGGATTGGTCCCTGAATTTTCAGAATTTACACTATTGGTCCCTATGCTTATTAAACCTTTTAAACCCATTTGGACCCTTCACAAACCATTGTGACCCCTGTCTTTAACCATTTTGGACCCTCTTGATATTAGACCCCAGTCAACCCAAATAGTCAAACACACCCTACGCGCCTGTTTCCCTGTCTCCCCCAACAACTAGCCCTGCAACTCAGCCTTCCCATCCCCCCTCCTCACCTTTTCTCCTCCATGTCCCCTCATCCTCAACAACACTCCAAAGGGCATTAAATGCACCCTACTCCCACACTCAACCCTCAACTGCTAAAAACCCCATTTCCCGCCAAAAAACCAATGAATGGCCAAGATTGCCTAAAGCCATCCAATGGCTCTTAAGACAGCTGGGATATGTTCAGAAAGAGGAGAGAAGGATGTGGGAGTATAAAAAGAGGTTGAAGAGAGAAGAAAGAGGTAGTAGCTAGTTTTAAGTTTTTCTTTAATGTCGTTTTTTAAAATTAATGTTGTAGTTTAATCAAAATGTGGTAGTTTCAGTGTATTTGTATCTCATTTAAGTTAAAAACAACATTGTATTGTACTTTTGAGCATCAATTCAAGTTTTCATATAAGTTCCAAGTTTATGGTTTACTGTTGAAAATCTCAGTTTCATTCTCTTATTTATAAGCTCCTATTGGAATCTTTTTAAGTTTAAACAAGCTTATTTAAGCTTACTTTAGCTTTTGATAAGCTTGTAATTCAGTTTCAATTAACTTTGTTCCATGGTCAACATAAGTCAACTGTTAAGTGAAAATGTGGTTCAAGCATTTTGGACATGGAATGGGTTGAAGCAGAAGTTGATTTGGGTTGTAATAGAGTAGGATAGAGTAGATTGGGTTTAGTCTTAGCCTGCAAACAAGCTGGAAACCTGTGAGTGGTTATTTCACTTTTCATTTTCAAGTCTATTTTGCATTTTATGCTTATACTTGTATCTGTGATCAATGGTAGTTTTAACCTGCTTAAATAGTTGTATTATGGTCATGTAAACTCAGTTTGATCAATGGTGCTATCTGGTTCAGTGTTTGTCTCAATTTAAGTTTGCACATCAGTTTAAAAATGGTGTTTGGATTTGACAGCAAATCTGTTTTAGAGGTTAGTTCTGTGCTTAAGATTTGTTAGTTTAAGTTTGTTTAGCTCATTTGAGCTCAATTCAGTCAACTTTTTGAGTCTGCCTGCTCTCCAAGTCAATTTCTCCATTTATCTGTCTCAGTTACTTGTCGGTTGAGATTTTGCAAAACCAAAAGTTTGTTTTGTGTTCCAATTTCATAGGTCTAGCTTACATTAGTGTTATTTCATCACATTACTTCTATATCAGTCCTTAAATTGATCCCAAAGTTCATGAAAGTCAACTTTCCACTTCTTCATCAAAAGTCAAAATATTGAAAACCTGTTTTGGGCCTAGCTAGGGTGAATTTTCTTTGATTCATCTCTGGGTCAATTTCAGTGAATCTTATGGTTTTAAAATCTTCAGTAGGTCTATTTTCTTGTCCTCATTTTTTTATAATTTTGAGAATTTTTCTTAAGCTCTAAAGAAGCTTGTCAAGATGGGATTAAGTGCCCTGTGCAGAGCATTGAGCTGCACAGGATTTGTCCAGGTTTTACCAGGCTTGGGAAAAGCTCATTTGAGCTTGTCTAGGTCTGTAATTTGGTTTATAAACTCTCACCCAGGTCTAGTTTAGTTTACAGTTTTAGTTTTTAGTTTCCAGCTTATTTTAGTGCTTATTTCCTAGCTCAAAGTAGCCCCCCTAGAATCTGTTTTTGCACTTATACTCATATTAGTCAAATCTTGGTATATTGCAATCCAGTGGTTAGGGCTTGTTGATTTGTGTTGCATTTGGTCACTTTTAGTATATTTAAGCTTCTGTTTTGGTTTGGTGCTTAAGGGTCTCCATTTGCTTATTCAAAGTGCTTATCTATAAGCACTTTGCTCATCAGTTCCTTATTCCTCCACATAACCATCTGTTTTTCCAATTTTCCTAGCTTCCTAATATTATTTTAGAGTTTTCCTGAAATTTTTAGATTTTTCCAAGTTGGTTTGCTATTTTTCTGCATTTTAATTAGTTTTTAAGCATTTTTAATTAGCATTAAATACAAAAAATTAAGAAAAGGTTCAAAAAAATAATTTTTCATTTCTCTTAAGTTAAGATAAATATAAAAAGTCAAAAAAATATTTTTCTAGATTTTTCTTAGTTAAATTTGTATTTTCAAATAATTTAATTAGTTTTTAATAGTTTTTAATTCCTAGAAAATCCAAAAATAATCAAAAAAATACAAAAATAGTTTTGAAAATTCTATTTTGATATTTTAGATTTTTCTAAGTCTTAATTTTATTTTTCTAGCTTAATTTCCTATTTTCTTGTATTTTAGGTTATTATTTAATAGTTAAAAATAGTTTTTAATTAATAATAATTAGATAATTAGTTGTAAAAATAATTTTCTTTTTCTATAAATTTTATTTTATCATTAGGTTTGTAAAAATATCATTTTCATATTTTTAGTATTAATATTGCTTTAGTTTCACTTTTTATTTTGTACGCTACGTAGTTTTTAATTCAGTTTTTATAAAAACATAAAACCAAAAACATCATTGTAAAAATAGTGATAGCGTTTATTTAATAGTTTTTATCTTTTAAATTTTCTTTAATTTGCATTTAAGCCGTTGTAATTTGTTGGCTTTTTCTGTAGTTATAATCATATTCAATCCTTTTTTTTGTTCAAATTCCTCGATCACTATACGTTTGGTGATCCATTGCATAGCTCGCTGGGATATAAAGACCCGGGGAAACACTATACTCCCCAGATCTTCATTGAGTTCGTTCCTGAGCCGTTTTAAGTTTGTTACGGTCGGCCATTCACAAGTGGCCGGCTTGAGTGATAAAACTTGACTGTTTGGGAGCGGATCAAGGGTGGTGCTAAAATGGAAGCATCTTGTGGTGAGTTATTTGTTGAGGATGAATCATTTGAGGTTGGTTTTGCTACACAACAAGATCGGATACTAATCCGTGCGGATATCATAGCATTTGATTGTGGTATTTTGGATGGTGGAAGTACAAAGGTTTGGATATCATGATTGTTTGTACTAGATGATTCTCCTAAAGGGTTTTTGGATGACATGATGAAGTGTGTTTGTGAGAAGGAGATGGAGTATGCAAGCATTTTGGGAGTTATATATATAGAAAAACAAAATATTGTAATGAATGCTTGACCCAAAATGTGGATTAAAATCTAATGATTAGATATGAATTCAAGGCATGTAATCATGAGAACAAAAGCATTAAAGAGCATACTCCCAAAAAAAATGAAGCAAATGTGGATTTTTCATCCAAAGTAAAAAATAGAAGTTGAAAATAGCTTCTGTTTACACGGATCCCACGGATCCTTCCCTTGAGGGATCCGTCCAGCATGAAGGCTGGGATCCGTGGGTCTGGTGATTCAGGCAGCACAAAATTTTTCTTTTGGAAACATTTTTGCATATTGTGTGCCTATATGCAAACTATTTGGAGTTGCGGTTTTCTCGACCTCTAAAAAGAAAAGGAAAATAACTAGAGAAAAGTAAATCCTAATTGAGATAACCCGAAAACACACATTTGGTACATAAGTACGTAATATTGTGTTATCAATGCTCCTAATTCATTTTTGCTTAAATGAATGTACCCGAAAACACATATTAGTTATATGTTCCCTTTAGCATTCAAAAGTCATGAGATGCAATGAAAACGGGTTTTTACTTTGTATTAATAATGAAAAAGAGATTTGTCCTAGACGTGAGAAATTGCTTTTGTGAAATTGATACGGGAAGGTATCATTCTTTTTAGAAAACATTTTGAAAGGAGATTTTCTTTAAAAATGTGTATGTAGTTATGTAAAAAAAATTATAAATGGAATACTTATCTTGGGTTTTGAAAATTCCCGTATTGTTTGTGAGTTGTGCGGGAAATAGGAATCCTAGACTCAGAAAGAAGAAGGCTAGTGTCTACATACCTTGTAGAGTCAGTTAAGTTAAGACGTTTGTTCCATTAGACCAAGACCAAGACGAAGTAAGTTGAATTGTTCCCGCTTCAATGGTTTGGTGAGGACGTCGGCTATGTTGTCTTCGGATGCAACCTTCTCAATAGAGATGTTCCCCTTTTGAACATTGTCTCTTAGGAAGTGATGATGAATCTCTATATGCTTTGTGCGAGAATGTAATACCGGATTCTTGCTTAAGTCGATTGCACCTTTGTTGTCACATAGGATGGCTATGTCGCTAAGATGGATGTCGTAGTCTACTAACGCTTGTTTCATCCATAGTGCTTGTTGGCATGCTTTGCCGGCGGAGACGTACTCGGCTTCGGTTGTTGATATTGCAAGTGTCGTTTGTTTCTTAGAAAACCATGATGTTAAACAACATCCCATAAAAGTACATACCCCACTTGTACTTTTTCTATCAACGTAATCACCTGCATGGTCATAATCTGCATATACAATTGTTTCTACTCCCGTGCCTTTAGGATACCATAATCCTAATTGTGTTGTACCCTTAATATATCTAAATATTCGTTTTACGGCTTCTAGGTGTGATATTTTAGGGTCTTCTTGAAATCTAGCACATAAGCAAACACTAAACATGATATCCGGCCTACTTGCCGTGAGGTAGAGAAGGCTACCTATCATGCCACGATATTTAGTATTATCAACGGATTCTCCGTCCTCGTCTTTTGTAAGTTTGGTGTCGGATGACATTGGAGTCCTAATTGGTTTTGACTCTTCTAGACCGAATTTCTTTAACATCTCCTTGATGTATTTAGATTGATTAAAGAAGATACCATCTTCTACTTGTTTTATTTGTAGACCAAGAAAGAAACTAAGTTCTCCCATCATACTCATCTCAAACTCGTCATGCATGATTTTAGAGAAATCATCACACATGTCTTGACAAGTGGATCCGAATATAATATCATCTACATATATTTGTACTATGATTATATGTGACTCTCTTTTCTTAGTAAAAAGTGTGTTGTCAACTAACCCCATGGTGTAGTTGTGCTTAACTAGAAATGACTTGAGTGTATCATACCAAGCTTTTGGAGCTTGTTTAAGACCGTAAAGGGCTTTCTTTAATTTATACACATGTTTGGGTTTTTCAAAATCAATGAAGCCCGGAGGTTGAGCTACATATACTTCTTCATTTATGACACCATTTAGAAAAGCGCTTTTGACATCCATTTGATAAAGTTTTAGATCATTAGCACAAGCATACGCAAGAAGTATTCTTATAGACTCTAATCTAGCCACGGGGGCATAGGTCTCATCAAAGTCTATTCCCTCTTGTTGGTTATACCCTTGAGCAACGAGTCTAGCCTTGTTCCTAGACACTACTCCGTTTGCATCTAATTTGTTTTTATAAACCCATTTGGTTCCTATTATGGTTTGATTACTAGGTGGAGAGACAAGTGTCCAAACATCATTAGAGACAAATTTATTTAGTTCTTCTTGCATAGCCATTACCCAACTTTCATCTTTTATGGCTTCTTGTGTATTCTTAGGTTCTAAGGTTGAGACGAAACAAAACAAGCTACTTTGGTTTTGAACTTGAGACCTTAATGTTCGTTCGTTTAGTTTTCCTATGACTTTATCTACGGGGTGATCTTTGGACTCTTTAATGTTCACTATTTTATCACTTAGAGGTTCTTCTTCTTCACTTATCTTTTTCTTTATTACTATGGCTTCACTTTCTATAATCTCGTCATCGACAAGAGGTGGAGAGGGTTTGGGTGGACTTTCATCAAATTTTATATTTAATGACTCTTCTACCTTCATTGATTCTTTGTTTAATATGACGTAAGCCTTGCTATTTGGCGAATAACCTAAAAAGATACCTTCGGTTGATTTAGGATCAAATTTTGTAAGGTAATCTTTAGTGTTAAGAATAAAACATTTACTACCAAAGACTCTAAGGTGATTTAACGTAGGCTTTTTGCCTCGAAATAACTCATATGGAGTTTTTCCTAAGATTGGTCTAATCAAGACTCGATTGAGTATATACGTTGAAGTATCAACGGCATTACACCAAAACTTTTGAGGTATGGATTGTTCATTAAGCATGGTTTGACTCATTTCTTGTAGAGTTCTATTCTTTCTTTCTACTACCCCATTCGATTGTGGAGTGCGTGGAGCCGAGAAGTTGTGAGTAATACCATTAGCGTCACAAAAAGCTCCGAATTGCACTTCATTATCGAATTCCCTACCATGATCCGTCCTAATAGACACTATGGATTTTCCTAGTTGTCTTTGGATCTTTTTGCTTAATATTTCAAAATAGTTAAAGGTTTCCGTTTTGTTCTTTAAAAATTTTGTCCAAGTATACTTAGAGTAGTCATCCACTATTACCAAAGTATAGTAGTTGCCTCCATAACTTTGGATAGCGGATGGACCAAATAAATCCATATGTAGTAATTCTAGACACTTAGTTGTGGACACCATGTTTTTAGCTTTATGACTCGAATGAGCTTGTTTTCCTATATTACAAGCATCACAAAAATGATGTTCATATTTTAGCTTAGGTAGATCTCTTACTAGATCTTTGGATGATAGCGATTGAAGAAGTCGCATGTTGGCGTGACCCAATCTTCGATGCCATAAGGTCGAAGTATCATCCATAGAGGTAAGACACAGTTTGTCTTTAGGTTCATTACCGATTTTAATGACATAGACTCCATGTTTCCTAATTCCTCTTCCTATGGTTATGCCATTTTTAAGTATCTTACTACCGGTTTCGGTAAAAAGTACATTGCACTTTTTATCACATATTTGTCCTATACTTAAGAGATTAAAGTTTAGGTTTTCTACGTGACACACATCGTTAATGGTTAGAGATTTGTTAGAAATCGTACCTTTACCGATGATTCTACTTTTGCTATTTCCAAACACCACATTACCTCCATTGAAGGATTCGTCCGTGGAGAATAGATCCTTATTGCCGGTCATGTGCCTCGTGCAACCGCTATCCTTGACCCATTCATTGGGGTCTAGGTCGACCTTTAAGCACACCTAAAACAATAATAAACTCAAAAGTTTGGTCCCCATTTGTTCATGGGTCCATTAGTGTTAAACATTCCATTCATGTTAGACATGTATGGATAAGATGAGTATGCATTCCATGGAACAAAGTTTTGAAAGGGAAAACCGTTTTGCATGTTTGGATTCCATCCCATTTGATGGTTACTCTTTGGGTAAACGTTATTAGGTCTCCTAAATGAATTAGGTTTTGAAAAAGATGGAGCTTTGTTTCTTGCAAAAGTAGGATTATATTTTGGAGGTGGTTGTCTAGTGGTGACATGAGTTGGTTTCTTCCTATTAACTATAACAAAATCAGTTCTAGGTAAGGAAGCTACGTTATTGCTACTGTTTGCTACAGCAGATCCACGGATCCCTTTCTGTACACTAGCCGGTTCCCTTTTTAGGGGATCCGTGGGATCCGTCACAACAGTGGCTGGTTTTTCTAGTTCCTTAACAAATTTTGTTTCTTTACTTTCACTAGTTGATGGATCAAGTTGTTGACTACCTAGACCTTTTTTATTATTACTGGTTTTAACACCTTCCAGTATTGAGTCTAAAGTGTTCGTACTCATTCTAGAAATTTTAGAATCTAAGTTATCCACTAGTGTTTGAAGTTGAACGCACAGTTCACATTCACCACTTGCTATTTTACCTTTTTCTAAACGTTTTAGTTTTGCTTTTAATTCTATGACTACTTTATCTAAACGTTGATTTTGACTCTTTAAAAGCTTATTTTTGTTAACTAATTTTAAGCTAATATTGCATAGTTTATCATATTCATTATGCAATGAGTCGTCATCAAGTGATGAGCTACTATAGTATTCGTGACATACCTCGTCGTTTGCCATGAGACAAATTTCTTCGTCTTCCTCGTCGCTCATTCGCCATGTTCCGCTCACGAACGCCTTTTGATCATCCCGTTTGGGACACTTACTAATAAAGTGGTTTGGGTCCCCACATTTAAAGCAAGTACGATCATCCTTTGGCTTCTCGTCCTCTTTGCTTTTCCGAAAGCCTTTCTTATCGTCATACGGTTGTTTGACGTATCTACCCTTTCTTCTAAAGAACTTTTTAAAGTCCCTTACCGCCATAGCGTACTCTTCGTCGTCACTACTCGAAGATGAGTTCTCCTCATCGCTCGAAGTCTTTTTGGCTTTAAGGGCAAGAGATTTGTGTTTCTCTTTCACCTTTGAGGCTTCAGAATCTTTAGCAAGGACAAGCTCGTAGACTTTTAGGTTGCCTATGAGTTCATCGAGGGTGAGGATTGTCAAATCTTTTGACTCTTCGATTGCCGTCACCTTGGATCTCCACTTCGATGGAAGTGCCCTTAGATATCTCCTAACATGGTTACGGCTAGAAAAGGATTCATCAAGTGCTTGTAAAGATGTAATAACAGTATTAAAGTTAGCAAATGAATGATCTATAGTTTCCTCATCCGATATTGAAAATTGTTCATATTGTTGAACAAATAAATCGATTTTATTATTTTGAACTTGTTGGTTGCCTTGATGAGTTACAACTAAAGAATTCCAAATTTCTTTAGAGGTTTTAAGCATAGAAATTCTTTCGAATTCCTTTTTCGGTAAAGCATTATATAAAACCATTTTTGCTTCACTATTTTTAGAAAGCTTTTTCTTCATTTCATCATTTAGTTTATCATGAGGTATGTGAATTAAATTTCCTTTATCATCATTTGAGGTAGCCTCAAAATCACCTTCAACAATAATGTACCAAAGATCAATATCTTTAGACTTCACATATGTTTCGAATCTATTTTTCCAGTATATAAAACCATTAGTTTCTAGTAGTGGTGGTCGTTTCATAGATTGCCCTTCCTTATATTTTTCAGAACCCATAGTGATCGAAAAGTTTTTAAAATACAATTTTATTTTAAAACTTTTATAAACTTAGCTCTTGATGCCAATTGTGGAAAACTAGAAGGGGGGGTTGAATAGTTTTACCGATTTTAATGTTGATTTCAAAAACTTTAGATTCGATATTATGTGAAATCGTATGGATGTTGAGAACGTGTAGATCTAATGATAATGCAAGCAAATAAATAAAGTTAAGGGATAGAAATGACACAACCGATTTATATTGGTTCGGCTACAAGGTCACCTTCCTTGCCCTACTCTACTCCCCGAGTCACCTACTCGAGAGTTCAAGCACTATGTCAACAAACTCCTTCACTTGGCGGAGAAGCCTTCACAACGTTGCTTACACTTTTTCCGGTACAAAGCTAGATACCGAGTCCGTAGCACGGTGGACCAAACCAACACAACTATTACACAAAAAATATGTGAAATATCAAATACAAGATCTTCGCTACAGAAATCTTGCGGAGTGACAAATCAATCAAGGACCCCTTGCTTGGATGACTTGTAGAATGCTCGTGATCTCGCCTTAGAGAAGGACCTATATGAGGATCACAAATAGAAAGAAAGAAGAACAACTCTCTAGATCAAGTGATCTATATGTTAGAAGAGAATGAGAGTGTATGAGAGATTTAGTAAGAAGAGGGGTGAGTTAGAATGAAGAAATGGCTCTCTATTTATAGACAAGTTTCTTCACTGTTCCCACGGATCCCACGGATCCCTTCCACAAGGGATCCGTCTAGTGTAATCCTAGGGATCCGTGGAACGCTCCTCTTTGCCCATGGGTTTTTTGGTTATGGGTCATGGGTTATATCTAGATTCAATGTATCTAAGTATACATTGTATCAAGTCTCTTTGGGTATGGGTTATGATATTTACCCATCCTAATAAACTATTACAACAAATGCTTAATTACTACATTTTTGTATTTAAATGGTTATATGTAAATGCTTTACAAAACTAACATGTATCCTTTATACTTGTACTTAAGATAACATTATATTTGTTATCAACAAAACACAAAGAGATCGCAAAATATTAATAAACGGTTTTACGGTTTATTTGTATTAACAAAGTTTACCAAATTATTCTAGAACAAACAAAATAAAGAAACTAAAATAAAAGTCACTACACAAAATAACTCAGTAGGGTTACTTTAAAAGTCACGACACAAACAAATAACCTCAATATGTTTAGGAGTAGGAGTAGGGTTACTTCAAAAGTCACGAAATAAACAACCAATAACCTAAGTATCACTACAACAAAGGAGAACGGGTGACCAAGCATTTGGCGAGGCGCCCTTGTTCCCGCCAGAAGTTGTTAAACGACAAAAAACTTGCTGATATGGCACACTAAAGGGCTGACCGTTTAGTAAAAATTTAACGCAACTTTTTGGCGGGGACATGTCTCTGCAAAAATTCCAGATGATGTTGACCAACGTTTGACTAAATTTATAACTTGCTAAGTGTTCCCGCTTTTTTTCCCGCCAACACTTTCGGCGGGGACATGTCCCCGCCAAAAGAGAAGTACTCGATAAAAGATTTCTCTCCAAACATTTACTTTATAAATATAAAAACTTTTGACGGGGACATGTCCCCGCCGAAAGTGTTCCCGCCAATTTTTCCCACCACATTGCAACTTTATCCCGCCAATTTTTTACTTATATATAACCTAACCGATCATTCATAATTCGGAAAAACACACATAAATCAATCGTCAATTCCCACAAAACATATATAACAATGGCTGGTTACACGCCAGAAAAGGAGTGGTCCAATGTTTTATCGAACCTACCACTCTTTGATGAAGTTCTTAATACATATGGCGATGAAATTATTTCTGAATATGGTTCTTATAAGAACATTACCCGTGGATGAGAGATGTTATTCTGAAATGGTTAAGAAAAAAGCCTTACTACAGAGAGATGTTGGCCGGTGATAGTGAAAGCAAGTTATCAAAAGTTGATGAGTTGGGAATGAGGATAACAATCTTGAAGCTTTGTTTGAACATTTCATCAAGAAAAAAAAGGAAATGGAGGGGAATGGTGGTGCAAGTTTTAGCAAAGTGGGAAGTAGTAACAAAACAAAAATGAATGAGGGAAGTTTTGGTGGGAAATTTTGGTAGAAAGTTGAGTGGATTTTTAGGCAAAATAACAATTACATTTTACAAACAATGATCATGGCTAAATTAGATAACTTACTAATAACACGAAAATTATTTAAACAAGGCAAAAGTTCAATATAGATATCAAATTTACCATAGATCTAATGAACCAATAATAGCCATTCATTTTTTTATTATGATAAACTTTCACCCTTTTTTAAAAAAATAAATATCTCGCAAACCGTTAATCGTTACGCGATAAAAATTATACCATCGCGACGAGAATTAAATTATCTTTCTATAGATATGCACTACTATATATTTTTAACAACTTATTTTTAAAAAATTTCGGTCAACAAAAATTATATATGATTTGTGAAAATCATATATGATTCGATTTTTACGAATCATATATGATTTTTGAGAATCATATATGATTCATAAAAATCATATGTGATTTTGTAAAAATCGAATCATACATGATTTTTGAAAATCATATATGATTCGTAAAAATCATATATGATTTTTTTGGACGGAATTTTTGAAAATAAATGTTTGTCGAAAATATATAAAAGTGCATATCTATAGAAAGATAATTTAATTCTCGTCGCGATAGTGTATTTTTTATAGTTTGAAGATTTACCGTTTGTAAGATATGTTGTTTTAAAAAAAATGTGAAAAATAATTTTTTATTAATTTAGATAAAAAATAAGGGTTACAATTGGTTCATTTGTTATATGACAAATATGAGTTTTATATTGATCTCAACTCATTTAAACAATGGGTTGAGTTGTTAATAGTTGAATAGTCTTTGTTCTATTTTGTGTAACTATGACAAAATGCAAATTGTCATTGGGGAAATACTATTGTGCACTGTAGTTAATCACTTTGTATTTACTAATCCAGACTTTCTATATGTATGTCAAATATGCATATGGTTTATTAGCGATTGAGTGTCACCTTAATTTGGGTTCCTATTGGTCTATTTAGTGGGAGTCAGTAAATTGAATTATACTCATATAATTTTTGTGAAGAGATATGGAAGTTACATTATTTCAATATCAGCAATGTTATCGATTCATGTTTAACCCTATGAAGGAAAGATATGAAGCCTATAAACAAGACATGACAAATGCATTAAACTACAATGATATATCGAAAAACGATGATGCAAGCAGAGTGATTGAAAAGTTACATTATTTCAGTTATTTTTTGAATGTTTTATTTGAATACGACAATTGTATCAAACGAATGTAATTCTTGAAACTTCTTCCATATAAACCCACTAAACCACTTATGTAAGTGGAACAAAGGGCGCGATGTGATTGGTTAGTTGTTTCTTTTAACTTCATCTCGACTCATTGGTTTAACATGTCATGTATAACCATATCATCTCGACTCATTCATTTAACATCTCATGTATAACCATATCATCTCGACTCATTCGTTTAACATGTCATGTATCACCATATCATCTGGACTCATTCGTTTGACATCTCATGTATAACCATATCATCTCGACTCATTCGTTTAACATGTCATGTATAACTATATCATCTCGACTCATTCGTTTAACATCTCATGTATAACCATATCATCTCGACTCATTCATTTAACATCTGATGTATAGCCATATCATCTCGACTCATTCGTTTAACATGTCATGTTTAACCATATCATCTTGACTCATTCGTTTAACATGTCATGGATAACCATATCATCTTAACTCATTCGTTTAACATGTTATGTATAACCATATCATCTTGAGTTAAGCAAATTTAAAAAAAAAAAAAAAAGTGATTTAACTTAGTTAAAAATGATTTACATTAAGTATTAATGATTTAAATAATTTTAAAAAGTTATATAATTAAAGATGATTTAGAAAATATTTAAATTAAATTTAAATGGTTTAATTAAAATGATTCAAAATAATTTTAAATGATTTAAATTAAATATAAATGATTTAACTTAGTTAAAAATGATTTAAATAATTTTAAAAAGTTTTAAATTAATTAAAGATGATTTTGAAAATATTTAAATTAATTTTTAATAATTTAATAATGATTTAACTCAACTAAAATGACATAAAAGAGTTTTTTTTTCTTTTTTTTTTCTTTTTTTATTATTATTTTTTAAATATACTTTTTGGCGGGGACATGTCCCCACTAAAATATTTCACCAATTTTTAATTATTCGCTCCTCACAGTTAATTTATCCGTCAAACTTTTTGACTAAAAACAAAAAAACTTTCAGTGGGGACATGTTCCCGTTAAAAGGTTGGCTAAAAGACAAATTTTCTTTAGTGGGAACATGTCCCCGCCAAATGTAGTCGCAAAAAACGAACCCAAATATTAACACAGATCTGGGATATTTTGAAAAATAAAATAAAAAAACTCATCTCATTATATCTTCGTCTTCTTCCTCTCTACACCATTACAACACCACCACTACACAACCTATACTTCACCGCACCACCATCTCCACCACAACACACCCACACTCGCACCACTGTGCACATCTCTTTCTCCCCTCTCCAGTTTAATTCTTTCCTCTGTAACACCCCCAAAACGGCACAACGGAAGCATACATGTCATTGGGGTGCTACTAAATTGACATCACAACCCAAGTATAGAACAACTTACTTTCATTAAAAAATTTCATTCATTGAAGTAAAATAAGCTTACAAGATTTGTTTAGTGCGGAAATACAGGCCCATAATAAAGTGGTCCCCATTCAAGTTTATCAAAGGGATCTATAACCATGCCTTGCCTTTGCCTTGCGCCTCCAAAGTTAAGCTATCACCTTAAAACCTGAAAATACATGTTAAAAAGTGTCAACATGAAGTTGGTGACTTCATAGGTTTGTTTAAATAACATTTCAGTATACCATTTAGGGGAGTTTAAAACATTCAGTTTTGATGACCATTATGTCTCGCATAATGTCATGAAAGTTCGAGTTTACCTTATAATAAAACTTCATTTATGGACCAAAAGTAGGGTATATGTACATTACAACGAATATAATGCCATATAGTATATCTATTACGCTAGCACTAAGTTCATGCAATCAAAGTTACGACAGTTTCTGTATGCAAAATGTAGTCATACTAGTAGGGGCCCATAGGGAGTGTTTATCCCAATACACTCGATTCCGACATGCTATACGTTTCGCCTTGACCCATGTATGGCCAACTGTTAGGTCACCATGATATGAACACAAGTATGTTAGATGTAAGATAGAACGAGAGGAGGAGGAGGGACGGTCGGATTCTTTGAACACAAGATAATATGGAAATGTTATGAATTATGAAGAAACCAACAACTCTCAAATGAGAGTTTACATTGTTTATATAGGCAAGGGAGCTATGGAAACTCTTCTAGTCCCTTCCCTTAGCCTTATGGGCCTCTGCATAGGCTCATGAGCTTACTACATAAGCCTAGCATTAAATACATACATATAAGCGTCTTCAAATCTGGTGGTCACGTACCATTAGGAAGAATAACTATATTCTTTACATACCACTTAAACACATAAAAATTATTCTTACCCCTATGTATTGCATCCATATCATGTTGCCAAGGTCTTCCTAGAAAAATATGACTAGTACCCAAGTCCACGGCATCACAAGACACATCATCACCATAAGAATTTCCAATATAAATTGGAACCTTGCAAACCTTATTCACCGTCACTTCGGAACCTTTTTTTATCCGGCCTAGCTTATATGGATTATGATGTTGCTCGGTTGGTAACTTCAACGCCTTCACAAGTTCTTTGAAAGCTAGTAATCATGTAGCATATAAGTTTTTTTTGTGACATGCATTGAGTCTCCCCAAATTTTGACAATGCAATCCAATCGAATCCCAACCAACAGACAACCCGATCTCAAAACAATATGATAAGTTCCACTATTTTCAGCAATGAACACCCGACCATTTATTTGAGACTTTTATTAAGGTTTCATCGTCAACCTAGCTACACAACTTGAGTTAAGGATTTTAAGGTTTGCAACATAGCGTAACCCAATCATAGAGTTCATGTATGCCCACAAGGGAACTCAGGAGAGGAAACATTTAGACATTCAAGACTAGTACCTCCAGTTATAATAGTGTTGCTTCCTCTAGAATAAAACGCGCAATGCTTAGCTTCTAAACAAGCCAAGGTTGGAAAAAAGTCTTAGAAGCTTGAACCAACAAATTTTGGACAACCAGAAGCAATGCTCAGCTTCTAAAAGCGCAATGCTCACCTTGACAGCTTCTAATAACATTTATATTCATAGTGCTCAAAGTCTTGGAAGCTTTGAACCAACAAATTTGGGACAACCAGAATCAATGCTCAACTTCTAAACGTGCATTGCTCAGCTTCTAATAACATTTATATTCGGAGTGCTCTAAGTTGACGACAATTTAGGTTGAGGTGTAAAATTCCACGGTCACTTACGCTATAGCAAAAAACAAGATCCACTCCTTCTTGAAGATGTCCAAAAGTTGATAAAATTTCCAATCCATAATTGGTAATAGAATAGCATTTAACTGATAACAACAGACAACCAGAAGAAACCGAGGCAATACCTATATCACTTACATTGGAACATGCAGAAAGATCAAGAGTGTGCAACCTAAAGCCGAACATTTGCACATTCGTTAAACAAGAATCCAAGACTCCAACAGTACAACCAGTCAAGAACATGAGTCTTGCTGCCTAAACCAATTGAGCAAATTATTAAAGATATCGGAGGACGAGCTAGTCTCGATATATATATATATATATATATATATATATATTTTTTAACTTTTCCAAAATCAAATATAAAGTATCCTCAACAAGGTTTCTGAAACAAATGCGATGCTTTTTAAAACCTAGATCCATTTTTATTGGGTTTGTGAAACAAATTACCAACGAAAATAAATAAAACACGATAAAATTGCTTTTCCTTGACCAAACAAACGAACTCGATTGATAATATAAATCTATTTTACTCGTATTAAACAAACTTTTTATAAAGCCAAAGTCAATAAAGTCGGCCGAAACATCATAGGATGATAGTTTACAAAAGGGTTTTATATCAGACATGTTAACCAACTTTTTCACTTTGTTCTTCTAAGTTACCCAACTAATTTTTTGTTCCAACAGGTTATTGGACTATACGGGGTTGACATTCAGGTTACTGAACTTCAAAGTGTGTTTCAATCAGGTTACTATGGACGAAAATACCCCTCTTTTCATTTTTGTTAAGTACATAAATGGTCCCTGTGATTTGCCCGGCGTTAGGAATTCAGTCCAGTTTTTATTTTTGTTACGTTTTCGTAAGTTTTCTTCTGTTTGTATACATTTTCTTACGTTTTTATCCGTTTTATACATTTTATCCGTTTTTATACTATTTTATCCGTTTATATACGTTTTCAATTACCAAATCCCAATTAATGGCCAAAACGTATCAATGATCAATAAATCAATTAGGTAAAATCATTTATAAAATAAAGTAACACCCTCTCAAACAACAATCATTCAAACGCAACATACAACACACCCTAGTGGTGTTTCTCACAGACAGATTTCACACGCAACACAAATACACTCGACACCTTTATGGTGCCGTGATACTAACTTAAGAAAATGGTGCTTTGTAATTTATACTAACTAAATAAACACACGCAAAACGTATAAAAACGGACCGAGACGAGGAAAAATGGATGAAAACGGATAAAAACATAAGAAAATGGATAAAAACGTAAGAAAATGTATACAGACGGAAGAAAACGGACGAAAACTTACGAAAAAGTAACAAAAATGAAAATTGGACTGAATTCGTAACACCGGGCAAACTACAGGGACCATTTATGTACTTATAGAAAATGAAAAGAGGGGTATTTTCGTCAATAGTAACATTGAAACACACTTTGAAGTTCAGTAACCTGAATGTCAACCCCGTGTAGTCCAATAACCTGTTTAAACAAAAAATTAGTTGGGTAACTTAGGCGAACAAAATAGAAAAGTTTGGTAACCTGTGTGATATAAAACACTTTACAAAGTTGGTCCCTCAACTATTATTTTTTGCTATAAGCAGTTTAAAATAAGCAATCATACAATGTGTTTTGGAAAATTTTGTAGCATTTAAGATACAAACCTGTTCGGCAACACAAGCTGCTATCCTTAGCAGACTTTTAGCGCTACTTTTTCTAATGGTGCTAAAAGAAGCTTGGAGGTATCTTGGCGAATCACCTTCGCCACTTTTACGTGGACACTTAGCCACAACTAGCCACCACACCACACCATCTAGCCATCCTTCGCCACTTTCCCTCTCGTCTTGCAGACGGCGAACGAAATTATCTGAAAAAGGAACGATTCTTTTTTTTAATGGTTGTGTGTGTGAATAAGTGTATGTGGGTGGGCCCAAGTGAAGAGGTTTGGGTTAGTTGTGAATGAGGGGTATTTTTAAGTGGGTGTGTTGAAGTGATGTGACACATGTAGGGTTCAAATGAAGAGGAGTGGTTTAGCCACGATACCTCTTGTTCTTAGTTCTAACCTACTTTAATTCATGTTACTATTAACTGATAACTCACAACTCATAATTGTTGTCACATCTAATGGTACTGAACCCTAGCTTAAATTTTAAAAATAGTCAACTAGTAAAAAAAAATAAAGGCCGAATTACTTCGATTCTAATTGCTTTCGACCAAACTTTGCATGTATCATAATTTTAACAACCAGTTTGTATGCAACTGTTCAAACATGCACATCAAAACATATCCTTCAAATCATAATATAGAAATGCTGCCAAAAAAAAACATTGTTTTAAGTTTTAACGCAATTTTGAACACTTCTCAGAATGTTTGAACTCCTGCAAGCCCATATGTCATACACCACCATACTGCCGTGGCCGCCATTTTGCCTATTCGCTTATATATCCACAGTAACCATTAGTATATTGACGCGTTGGATCCACAAAGTCCTCATCATCATCAGATATGCTGTGAGATTCAGGTCAAATAATCGCCGAATAATATTATTTGAATGTGAACCTGTCAATCTTTGTTCATTTTGGTTCTCTTCTGAGTCGTGTTTGACTGTGATAGTTTGAACATCTGGGTGCTCGGCTGACTGTGGTGGTTCTATAATTCTTTCATTCTGGTTCTCTTCTAAGCCACTACTGACTGTGATGGTTTGTTGGTTTGAGGGCTCCGCTGACTGTGATAGTTCTCTTCCTTCATTTTGGTTCTCTTCTGAGCCGCTACGGACTGTGATGGTTTGTTGGTTTGAGGGCTCGGCCGGTGACGGTGACGGTTCTCTTCTTTCAACTTGGTTCTCATCTGAGCCACGACTGACTCTGGCAATTTGATGGTTTGAGGGCTCGGCTGGCTCTTGAACTTTTCTTTGCCGCCGAATAGATGGTTTCTGGCTAACCTTTTCTTTCATGTTCTTGACACGGAGTCTTTTGGCAATACAAGAAGGACATGGGCATGTTGATGAGTGTTTTGACCCACTTGGTGGCTGAATGCAAATAATGCACTGGCATCCTGTTCTATGACGTGGGTGCTTCTTGGTTACATTTGATGGCTCTGGTGCAACTCTCGCTTCAACTGTTGCTTGTGGTTCAGGTTCAAGATTTCTAGTCTTGGTCTTTTTTGAAGATGCTGCAAGTCATGAAAAAAGATAAATTTATTAGCAAATATAATATTCATAGAGGAATGTTATGCAAAATAAATTTGTCAGTATCATTTCACTGATCGTCCTGAGAGTTATATTCTTTATCTTCTTTGCAACCGACTTGTCTTTTGATCTAGTGCACCAACAAGAACAAAGATGAGTTTGCCTGTTCGCCTATCTAATAAGGAAAAGCATTTTAATCTAGTATAAAACTTACGGAGCTTTCTTTGGAGGGGGAGTTGAACTTCTCACAACTGCTTTGCCCTGTACGCACAAATAATGAATTAAGTACGTATTGTCAAGACCAAATTTCAGTACTGTTGTATTCTCTATGTTATTTTGTGATTATGGTAAATGATATGAATGAACTATATGATTTTCTTGAAAATTTAATGGACTCTTAGTCTTCAGTGCACTCATACCTGCCCCCAAACACTAAACTTAGTGTTTTGACTTCTTTTGATATGCTAATCTTATACTTTACATAGTCATACATCATGTGATGGATCCGTAATCCAAACATTATTTATCCAAGCGAGTTGATGTATAGTCAAGTACCTTGCTACTACGAGGGGCACGTGGTTCTGTGGATTCTTTCAATGTGGGATCAAATGCAGAGATCTTTCTTATTCTATCAGCACTATGACTTGTGGAACCAATTTCAATGTGCTTTCCCTTGGCACGTACAGGGGGTTCAGCTGGCACCATATTCGGTGGAGTACTTATTGAATCAATTGCCTTCCCCTTGCAAATATTAGCAAGTGTAAGCAGTGAGTTCTTTCCCTTTGATTTTTTTTTACGTGTACTTGTCTCAGCCTTGTCCTATAGATAACGATCATCCAAAAAGAATCAAAAGGTTGTCAGGTTTGCATGTTAAAACTGTAAAATACTCTTTCACAGGTATCCTGAAAAGACAAAAAGACAAACCTGACTCGCCAAGGAAGGTGATGTAGCATTTTGGTTTCCTGTTACAAGATGTCCTTGTTCATTTAACATTTCTCGAATCATACGTTCGAGTGTCTTAGTGCACTTAAGTGTAACTCCATTGGCCACCAATTCAAAGGTCCCGTCTCTACAACAAGGGGATGGTACAGGTTCCTGAACTTCGGTAACAATGACATCAACTTCAGACAGCTTCCGCTTCTGTTGATTACGTTGACTCGTCGATCCCACTTCGAAATGCTTCCTCTTTGCAGAAGCAGGAACATTGGTTGCCACTATGTCCGACGACTGACCACTTGCTGATGCGTCTGGTTTCCCTTTGGCAACCTTCAAAACCATAGCCAATTTGTTTTTGGCTTTTGTCGCAGTTTTATTATTTGACTTGACAATGCCCTATAGATAACATTCATTTGAACACAACTTTCTAAATTAGTTGACAAAAGAAATACTTTTAACAGGTACGAGAATACAAAGATGAAGGTACAAAAAAAATATTATATTCAAGCCGTGTGCCTAAGTATACCGACCTGGGCCACTTGGCTAAACGAGGAAGCTGATGTAGCATTTTGGTGCCCAGTCACAAGCTTCGGTTTGGGATCCTATGAAAAAATTCAAATGATACTGATTTGATCTATAGCATGTGTTTATATACTGTTCTTTGACATATAGAATTGGGTACCTTCTTGCTCTTGATTTTGACCCCATTAGCCGCTGCCACAAAAGGACCATTGCCACCATGATCTGAGGATACATGTTCTTGTGCTTCATTGGGAGTATCAACTTCAGACAATTTGTGCTTCTTTCTTGAACTATTGCTGGTTGATCCAACTTCAACACTCTTCTTCCTTGCAAAAAGGGGAACCTGGGGTGCCACCAAGTCTGACTCAACCCTTGGAAATGCATTTAGTTCACCTTGGCTAACCATCGAAGGCATAGCCGATTTGTTTTTGCCCTTATCCCCGTCAACATTGTTTATGTAAAACCCGAAAAATCTAAAACATATATAAAGACGAAAATACCCTTGGAACCAAGAATAATAAAATACGTAAAACCCGTTTATAAAATGATCGACATTAAAAACTTAATAAATAAAACTTAACGAATATAATTACGTGAACGACTTTGGTACGACGAGGACTTAAACGTTTCGCTTATATGTTGGGCCGTTTATTGTTGGACGGGCTCGTTTGTTTCGTTTGTTTTGCGCCAAGCCGAGGATCAAGAGAAGCCGCGAGGGGCGTTTGTTTTGTGTTCGTGGGATCAAGGGCCGAAGCCCATTCTGGGTGAGCTTGTGTGCTCGGTTGGACCCAAACCGAACCCAACCCCCTCCAATTTGACTAAACCTAGAATGCTACTACTATAAATATAACTCAATAACCTAAAAGTGAAACCCTAGTTTTAGTTTTGTCTCTTCTCTCTTTGTTTTCCATTCGGCCGAGAACCAAACCACCCTTGGTGTCGAGATTTTGCTTCAAACGAGTTAAGGTATAACGTTTATTCGACTTCCTTTAACGTACCTTGCATGTATATGTCGAATTATATTTTGTTTAGTCGAGTTTTGTTTTCTTTTTCTTGTGGCCGAGACATGTGAACCAAAGACCAAGACAAACCCTAATGAATTAAACCTTGTAACTAATAAGGAACATGTAACGTAAGATGTAGGATTGAATCGGGTCACGTATATGTTGAGTTATGTATTGCCGAACATGCATGAGTTAGGACCGAACCACTTAGGTATTCGGTTAATGAATAAAACATAATAACTTGAATATGTAACGTGTCTAGACGAGCTAGGACTTGTGTAAACCTACTAGCCGAAACCCTAGTTGAACCGAATACACATATATATATAAGTTTTGGATGTGTAATAAATAAGTAAGGGTCACGTAAACATAAACCCTAGTTTAATATGTGAAGCGAATAAAGCATATCAAACCCTAAATGTTGTGAACCTTGTCTCATATGCGTGCGTTATTATAACTAAAGTGAACTTGTGAAGATATGTAAACGTGTAATTAATTCGAGTAAGAAGTAACTTGTATGTCACATAAAATCATAAACGTACATGGTAAAACATAAAAGGAAAGATTGTTATCATTATGCGTTAGGTTAAGTAGCGAGTCATTAAGACGTAACATGTAAAGTAAATGCATATTAATGGGACGTTAAAGAATAAGAAAAACCCTAGAACATAAATGAGAGTCGATTAGGGTTTGAGCTAAATATAGTAAGTTGTTATTTCATGTGTGAGTTATGACTTATAAACTATTTTCACATTAACCATAGACTTTAATAAATGACATAACGAACCCTAATCTACAAAATTAATTATAAAATACTTAAGTCTCATTTAATAAAACTCTAAAGTAAGAAGATCATTAATATACATTAAGAAGGAACATCAAATATTAAAAAGATCATTTTGACGATTATGAAATCATAAATAACGTGGACGACCGTTAATGTCTATAGGTTCTGTGAAGAGGGAGTAATCCTTTACCTTTCGTCTTTCTGCTTTTTGATCATTTGCGTTGGAATAAGGTACAGATATTCTGACCTTTCAGTAGAGGTTTCCTTTTTAACGTTTTCTTTCGTATTAGGGTTTCCTAAGCCTTTGCTATGAATCCCAATCTGATTTGTTTGAGCTTTTGCTTATCTGAACTCTGATTTCTGAATTATGAAACATCTGATTTTGAACTATCTGATATGAAAACTGTGATTTTGGAAATATGAATGATTTTCTGATAAAATATGATCTGTGTCAGTTATGACATTCTGATTTGACCTAAGATAGTTTGACACCCGAGCCAAATATTTAACTAGTCATGGGGGTTCCATGTCCGTATCAGTGATGCACCTCTGATATGACTCTAGGGCAGTAGAGTGATGTTCTGCCACGTCTCTGGATGGTGAAGCATATTTGTGAATATGTAGGAAGGGGCGTATGGATGCATCCTAGATCTGTTATCTGTTATATGTTATATGTTATCTGTTATCTGATGATTGATGCTGCGTGCATGCACGTCCTTCATAACTCTGGTAGGTCTCCCCTACAAAAGGTTGCCTTATGTGAATATGAATATGATCTGATATATGTTTCTGGGCTCGTGGTAGTTGACTATAAACTTTATTTTGAACATTATGATTTATGCTTTGAAAATGATTAAGATTTTGCTACCGCTCATTCACTTTATTTCGTATTCGATATCGTTTAGTATTCGCTTTTGCTTTCATATCTGTTCACTGGGCTTTTGAAGCTCAGCCGCACTTTTCTTTTCTTCCGCGGCAGGTATCTAAGCATTGGAAGCTGGGTTGCTTTGGGATGAGTGCTTGAGTGGACTTACCTTAGAGATTTTAGCTTTGATTTCTTATGATGCCATTTTAGACTTATTTATTTCGGATATTTATGTTGGAGTTTATTTCGTTTCCGCTGGGACCTATGTATTGAAGTCATTTTGACTTGGATTATTTCCGCATTTATGTTAAGACTTCTTTTGGTTATTTATGTTTTGCTTTGATATGACACCATTACTTGTGATTCCTTTACCCTTGGCGGGTCGGGGCGTTACAATTTATGGCATCAGAGCCCAGGTTTACGACTTGTAGTCAGGACCTGTGAACATAAGAACCTTAGGTTATCCCTTGGAGTTTAGGATTTGACCTGTGAGGATTGGGTAGACTTAGGTTTCCTTCTGCGAACTTCCATTTCGTATCTCACCTTTGTTCATTTTGCTAATCGTTTGAATATCATTCAGATGGTTCGAACTCGTCAGAACTTGGATGGAGACGATGATGCTACTAACATGGATACTGCGATTGCGAATGCTCTCAACTCGCTTTTCCCTGGTTTGACTACACCTGAGATGATGGAACAGGTGATCAACAACATTCGTAATCAGAATGGTGCTTCGGGTAGTGGTGGAGGAAATCAACCCACCGGCATTCATACTTGGCTCGAGCGTTTCGGTAAGCTCAAGCCTCTTTCTTTTAGCACTGCTGCTACTCCCACTGAAGCTGAGGACTGGATCACTCATGTTGAGAAGCTGTTTGAGGTATTGGGTTGTGGAGACGAGTTTAAGACTCGTTTGGCTGCGTTTAAGTTGGAAGGCGATGCTTTAAATTGGTGGAAAGCATTGAAACAAGCACGAGGAGGAGATGCTTTTGCTATTACTTGTACTTGGGCGGAGTTTCGGACTATCTTCTATAACCGTTACTTCCCTGATGCTGAACAGCAAAGGTATGAGAGGGATTATCAGGCGATCTACCAGTTTGATCATGAGAACTCCAATGAGTACATGAGTAGGTTTATGAGGTTGGTAAGCTTTGTTGGAGCGATTGCTGGAGATGGTAGGCGCCAAGCTAAGCATTTCAAATGGGGACTGAAGAAGTGGGTGTTGGACCGACTGCTTAACACTGAGTATGAGGATGTGTCGGCCTACAATGATGCAGCTCGTAACATTGAGATCTTTCATGAGGGTTCAGGCTACAACAAGCGTAATCGCGATGGTGATCGGATTCAAGGTAGGACTCAAAGTAATGAGTATAAGGGAAATACTGGCAGGAGTTATGATTCAAGGGGACAAGTGGATAAGGGTTATGATCAGCGGGGTCAGTCGGGAAGGAATGTGGACTCTAGGCGCCCTGAGGCGAGGGGTCAGGATAGCAGAGCTGCTGGTAAGAATGGAAATGATCGTCAGAATCAAGGTAACAATAACCAGCGTTACAACAAAGATCAGTCGGCTCGAGGATCAAATCAGGGTCGTACTTCAGGATCTTCTGGTCAGCAAAGGACAGCTGAAGTTTTGCCTCCCCCACCTATCTGTACTACTTGTGGAAAGGCTCATCCGGGACCGTGTTTTAAGGCCACTGGTGGATGTTTCTCTTGTGGTTTCACTACTCACAAGATCAAGGATTGCCCTAAGAGGAACCCGTCGATTCCTGGAAACTACACCAAGCCGCCACCTACCACTGGACGTGTTTATGCTACTACTCGGAATCAGGCGGAGCATACTTCAGGTACCATTACGGGCACTCTTTTCATTGATGATTATTCTGTCTTCGTTTTATTTGACACCGGTGCCACACACTCCATTATATCTGTCACATGTGCTAAGAAACTTAATATGAAGCCACAACCACTAACGAATCACTTATCGATATCTACGCCTATGAAAAACCACATGATCATTGATCATAAATACGCTAAGTGTCCTCTTCGTTTTGATGATCGTATTCGCCCTGCACACCTGTATCCTCTCGATATGGTCGACTTTGATATCATTCTAGGCATGGATTGGTTGGTTTATCATAGAGCTTCCATCGACTGCTATGCTAGAACTGTGATCTTTGGAGACGTAAAACATCCTGAATTCGTTTATTATGGTTCTAAACCACTCAAATCTGTTAAGTTCATTTCTGCTATGAAGGCACGGACCATGATTGCTCATGGGTGTCAAGGTTTTCTAGCATCTGTTAAGGACACATCTTTGGAGAGTCCTAACATTGAAAACCTTTCTGTTGTTTGTGAATTCACCGACGTTTTTCCCGATGAACTTCCTGGTCTTCCTCCAGCTAGAGAAGTTGAGTTTAGCATTGAGTTGATTCCTGGTGCTAAACCGATTTCGAAAGCTCCGTATCGTATGGCACCTGTAGAACTGAAGGAGTTGAAGGAACAACTGCAAGAGATGATAGATAATGGATTCATTCGACCTAGTGTTTCTCCATGGGGTGCACCTGTTTTGTTTGTGAAGAAGAAGGATGGAAGTATGCGCTTATGTATCGACTACCGTGAACTCAACCGTATTACTATTCGAAACCGTTATCCTCTTCCGCGCATAGACGATTTGTTTGATCAACTGCAAGGAGCTAAGTTCTTTTCTAAGATTGATCTGAGGTCTGGTTATCATCAACTACGTGTGAAGGAGCAAGATGTTCCTAAGACCGCGTTTCGTACCAGATATGGTCATTATGAGTTTCTCGTTATGCCTTTTGGTTTGACGAATGCGCCTGCTGTGTTTATGGACCTGATGAATCGTGTTTTCCATGAGTTCCTCGACAAGTTCGTTATTGTTTTCATCGACGACATCTTAGTTTACTCTAAGTCTGAAGAGGAGCATGAGCAACATCTCCGGATAGTTTTGGAGATTCTGAGGAAGAAGAAGTTGTACGCCAAATTCTCGAAGTGTGAATTTTGGTTAGGACAAGTCGCTTTCCTTGGTCATATCGTATCAGCTGATGGTATCACCATGGATCCGTCTAAGGTTGAGGCTATCACTAAGTGGCCAAGACCTACGACAGTGACTGAGGTTAGGAGTTTTCTAGGACTTGCTGGATACTACCGCCGTTTTGTTGAAGGTTTCTCTCGTTTAGCTTTGCCCTTAACCCAATTGATGAGGAAAGGTGAAAATTTCGTGTGGACGGATGAAAGAGAAAAGAGTTTTGAAGAGTTGAAACGGAGATTGGTGTCCGCTCCTATTTTGACTCTTCCATCTGGTTCTGGAGGATATCAAATCTATAGCGATGCATCTAAGAAAGGATTGGGCTGTGTCTTGATGCAACATGGTAAGGTGATAGCTTACGCTTCAAGACAACTGAAACCTTATGAGGAGAATTACCCAACTCATGACCTTGAGTTAGCTGCTGTGGTGTTCGCGTTGAAGATCTGGAGACATTACTTGTATGGAGAGACGTGTGATATTTTCACCGATCATAAGAGCCTCAAGTATATTTTCACTCAAAAGGAACTCAACATGAGACAAAGAAGATGGTTAGAACTTCTTAAGGATTATGACACTAACATTCAGTACCATCCTGGTAAGGCTAATGTAGTTGCTGACGCACTTAGCCGGAAATCAGGTATGCTTGCAAGTTTTGAGATTGAACCTAGGATCATTCGTGACTTAGAGCGTTTGGATGTTGAGTTGTGCGTACGAGGTTTTGGTGGGTACTGGGCTAGTATGAAGGTGGAGTCGAACCTTATACTGCAAATTAAGGAAGCTCAGAAAGATGACGGCGAGTTGTGGGCCGTAGCTCAAAATGTTGAAGAAAGTAAACAGACGGAGTTTAAGGTTGATAACGACGGAATTGTATGGTATGAAGATAGGCTTTGCGTTCCCAATGATCAGGTACTTCGTGAGAAAGTTATGACTGAAGCTCATAGTTCTCCTTTCACTATCCATCCTGGTTCTACCAAGATGTATAGGGATTTGAAACAGTATTTCTGGTGGAATGGCATGAAGCAAGATGTGGCGACGTTTGTGTCGAGGTGTATGATTTGTCAGCAAGTGAAGATCGAACATCAAAGAGCTAGTGGACTGTTACAACCATTGGATATTCCGACATGGAAGTGGGATAAGATATCTATGGACTTTGTGACTGGACTATCTCTTACTAAGAAGAAGCATGATGCGATTTGGGTGGTTGTTGATCGACTAACCAAATCTGCTCATTTCTTACCAATTAGAAAGGATTATGGTATTGGTAGATTGGCAGAGATTTTTCAGCAAGAGATAGTTAGACTTCATGGTACTCCGACGTCTATTGTGTCAGATAGGGATCCGCGTTTTACTTCTCGTTTCTGGAAAGGTTTGCAAAAAGCTTGGGGTACTCGACTTAATTTTAGTACGGCGTTTCATCCTCAAACAGATGGTCAGTCAAAGAGGACTATTCAGACCTTAGAGGACATGCTAAGGGCTTGTGCTTTGGAATGGACTGGCAGTTGGGATGAATATTTGTGTTTGGTAGAGTTTGCATACAACAACAGTTGGCATGCTAGCATTAAGGCAGCACCGTTTGAACTTCTTTATGGAAGAAAATGTAGATCACCTACTTGTTGGGATGAAGTAGGTGAACGTCTAATCGAAGGTCCGGAAATGATTGAGATTACTAATGAGAAAGTAGATGTTGCTAGAGAAAAGTTGAAGGAGGCTAGGTCTTGTCAGAAAAGTTATGCCGACAAGCATCGTCGTGATTTAGAGTTTCGAGTTGGTGATCGTGTGTTTTTGAAAGTCTCGCCGTTTAGAGGTGTGAAACGTTTTGGAATCAAGGGCAAGCTCAGTCCTCGATTCATTGGTCCGTTTGAAATTTTGGAGCGTATAGGAGAAGTTTCGTATCGATTAGCACTTCCGCCTCAGTTGTCGCATGTTCATGATGTGTTCCATGTATCTCTCCTAAGGGGATACAACTATCATCCATTACACGTTGTTTCGTATCCGTTGGATCAAATTCAATCCGATATGTCTTTATCTGAAGAACCGGAAGCTATTTTAGAAAGACAAGAAAGAGTTATGAGAAGTAAAGTCATTCCGTTCGTTAAGATTCTTTGGAAAAATCACCCGGAGCGTGAGGCTACTTGGGAGACCGAAGAGTCGATGCGAGCTAGTTATCCTCATTTCTTTGAATAGTTCGGTATGTTCTCATCTCGTTTTCGTTTCGTTTCATTTCAACTTTCGAGGACGAAAATTTTTTTTTAGAGGGGAAGAGTTGTAAAACCCGAAAAATCTAAAACATATATAAAGACGAAAATACCCTTGGAACCAAGAATAATAAAATACGTAAAACCCGTTTATAAAATGATCGACATTAAAAACTTAATAAATAAAACTTAACGAATATAATTACGTGAACGACTTTGGTACGACGAGGACTTAAACGTTTCGCTTATATGTTGGGCCGTTTATTGTTGGACGGGCTCGTTTGTTTCGTTTGTTTTGCGCCAAGCCGAAGATCAAGAGAAGCCGCGAGGGGCGTTTGTTTTGTGTTCGTGGGATCAAGGGCCGAAGCCCATTCTGGGTGAGCTTGTGTGCTCGGTTGGACCCAAACCGAACCCAACCCCCTCCAATTTGACTAAACCTAGAATGCTACTACTATAAATATAACTCAATAACCTAAAAGTGAAACCCTAGTTTTAGTTTTGTCTCTTCTCTCTTTGTTTTCCATTCGGCCGAGAACCAAACCACCCTTGGTGTCGAGATTTTGCTTCAAACGAGTTAAGGTATAACGTTTATTCGACTTCCTTTAACGTACCTTGCATGTATATGTCGAATTATATTTTGTTTAGTCGAGTTTTGTTTTCTTTTTCTTGTGGCCGAGACATGTGAACCAAAGACCAAGACAAACCCTAATGAATTAAACCTTGTAACTAATAAGGAACATGTAACGTAAGATGTAGGATTGAATCGGGTCACGTATATGTTGAGTTATGTATTGCCGAACATGCATGAGTTAGGACCGAACCACTTAGGTATTCGGTTAATGAATAAAACATAATAACTTGAATATGTAACGTGTCTAGACGAGCTAGGACTTGTGTAAACCTACTAGCCGAAACCCTAGTTGAACCGAATACACATATATATATAAGTTTTGGATGTGTAATAAATAAGTAAGGGTCACGTAAACATAAACCCTAGTTTAATATGTGAAGCGAATAAAGCATATCAAACCCTAAATGTTGTGAACCTTGTCTCATATGCGTGCGTTATTATAACTAAAGTGAACTTGTGAAGATATGTAAACGTGTAATTAATTCGAGTAAGAAGTAACTTGTATGTCACATAAAATCATAAACGTACATGGTAAAACATAAAAGGAAAGATTGTTATCATTATGCGTTAGGTTAAGTAGCGAGTCATTAAGACGTAACATGTAAAGTAAATGCATATTAATGGGACGTTAAAGAATAAGAAAAACCCTAGAACATAAATGAGAGTCGATTAGGGTTTGAGCTAAATATAGTAAGTTGTTATTTCATGTGTGAGTTATGACTTATAAACTATTTTCACATTAACCATAGACTTTAATAAATGACATAACGAACCCTAATCTACAACATTAATTATAAAATACTTAAGTCTCATTTAATAAAACTCTAAAGTAAGAAGATCATTAATATACATTAAGAAGGAACATCAAATATTAAAAAGATCATTTTGACGATTATGGAATCATAAATAACGTGGACGACCGTTAATGTCTATAGGTTCTGTGAAGAGGGAGTAATCCTTTACCTTTCGTCTTTCTGCTTTTTGATCATTTGCGTTGGAATAAGGTACAGATATTCTGACCTTTCAGTAGAGGTTTCCTTTTTAACGTTTTCTTTCGTATTAGGGTTTCCTAAGCCTTTGCTATGAATCCCAATCTGATTTGTTTGAGCTTTTGCTTATCTGAACTCTGATTTCTGAATTATGAAACATCTGATTTTGAACTATCTGATATGAAAACTGTGATTTTGGAAATATGAATGATTTTCTGATAAAATATGATCTGTGTCAGTTATGACATTCTGATTTGACCTAAGATAGTTTGACACCCGAGCCAAATATTTAACTAGTCATGGGGGTTCCATGTCCGTATCAGTGATGCACCTCTGATATGACTCTAGGGCAGTAGAGTGATGTTCTGCCACGTCTCTGGATGGTGAAGCATATTTGTGAATATGTAGGAAGGGGCGTATGGATGCATCCTAGATCTGTTATCTGTTATATGTTATATGTTATCTGTTATCTGATGATTGATGCTGCGTGCATGCACGTCCTTCATAACTCTGGTAGGTCTCCCCTACAAAAGGTTGCCTTATGTGAATATGAATATGATCTGATATATGTTTCTGGGCTCGTGGTAGTTGACTATAAACTTTATTTTGAACATTATGATTTATGCTTTGAAAATGATTAAGATTTTGCTACCGCTCATTCACTTTATTTCGTATTCGATATCGTTTAGTATTCGCTTTTGCTTTCATATCTGTTCACTAGGCTTTTGAAGCTCAGCCGCACTTTTCTTTTCTTCCGCGGCAGGTATCTAAGCATTGGAAGCTGGGTTGCTTTGGGATGAGTGCTTGAGTGGACTTACCTTAGAGATTTTAGCTTTGATTTCTTATGATGCCATTTTAGACTTATTTATTTCGGATATTTATGTTGGAGTTTATTTCGTTTCCGCTGGGACCTATGTATTGAAGTCATTTTGACTTGGATTATTTCCGCATTTATGTTAAGACTTCTTTTGGTTATTTATGTTTTGCTTTGATATGACACCATTACTTGTGATTCCTTTACCCTTGGCGGGTCGGGGCGTTACAGTTTAACTTGACAATGCCCTATATATAGATAACAATCATTTGAACAAGATTTAACAAATAAGCTGACAAAAGAAAATCATTTATCGGATTAATGATGAAAATACGATGAGTTAAATTCCGAACAACATAAGTTACCCTTGTATCCCTCACTCTAGACATTGAAGCAATCGCACCCCTTGGCAAGTGGTTAGATGGTGATTCAGATGAATTTTTTCGGTATCCTATAACCAGCTTTCTCTGAGGATCCAACCTACTAAAAGTCACTAGAAGAAGAAAATATAGATCATTGAGTTATAATATATCACTATACCTTTTTACAAGGAAACTTCTATAAGACTGATCCTAAAGTAATATTTGTTATTGTTACCTGTATCTCCTAGAGACAGTTCCATAGCTTGAAGATATAGATAAAATTCATCTAGGACATATATTCGGCCCTTATTTTTGGGCAAAGTCCTAAATTTAAATCTCCAGTCCTCCCCTTGAGTATCTTGACACACTACTTGTTCTGATTCCTCATCATTGATAGAAGGAAAAAGTTTCTGTACAATATCAATATATGAACATTACTACACTTAATGCTGTATCAATGCTGTTAGCCGGCTAATAATTTAGATCAAATGTTTTATTGTTTAAGTATTAAGACTTTAGTTAGTATATGAATTCATATGTATTATTAGTGTTTGGGTCATAGTATTATGTCTGCAATATGGGTCGAAATCTGTAAACCCAAAACAGGCCCATAAGAAGGCAGTTATAAGTAGTTATTAGGTTAAAACGGTTATATGTTTTACACCGTTTTATGAATCGACATGTCCCTTGGAGGCAACGATTCATTAAGTATAAATAGGTACAAATCTGTAACATAACATTCAACCCTTCTGTTTCTTTATATCAGAAATCAATTCAAGGGTTCAAACCCATTCTCTTGTTCTTATTTTATTCTTGATGATGTTTCACTCATGATGCTTGTTTGGTTATTAATGATCCTGGAAGATTGGAGCCTGGAAAACGAACATGGTATCAGAGCGCAAGGAATCAAACAACACAACAAATGTTTTTGATCATCATTCAAGAGACGCGTTTAATATCATGAGATATCTTTGTTGCTGTAAATCGCGAAACAGAAAAAAGAGGAAGAACAATTTTTGTTCTTGGAACCGTTGCACAAAGAAGGAAAAGAGAAAGGGTACACGTTAAATTGTTTTGAGTGACAAGTATGGAGTGATTGCAAAACTTCAAGGACTAGATACCAAAGATGAAGAAGTTGTGACTGCATGTTATAAGAAGTTTGTTGATCTCATTGTAGTCTGCCATGAAACTGCTAATGTACCTTGGGGTGAAAAGTCAAAAGATGTAGGAGACGCAAGCAATGATGGCTTGGCCATGGACCTGCAAGACCAGAAGGGAAAGAGAGTGAAGGATGGAGCAATAGAGACAAGTCGAAATCATTTTGGTGTTAGTCTTGAAGATGATGAAGAAGACAACAAATGACTTAGATGTCATTGTTTGAAAAGACCAGAAGGATCACTCAAGGAAGAATTTGATGCTAAATCATTAGGGGGGAAATTGTTAGCCTGCTAATAATTTAGATAAAATGTTTTATTGTTTAAGTATTAAGACTTTAGTTAGTATATGAATTCATATGTATTATTAGTGTTTGGGTCATAGTATTATGTCTGCAATATGGGTCGAAATCTGTAAACCCAAAACAGGCCCATAAGAAGGCAGTTATAAGTAGTTATTAGGTTAAAACGGTTATATGTTTTACACCGTTTTATGAATCGACATGTCCCTTGGAGGCAACGATTCATTAAGTATAAATAGGTACAAATCTGTAACATAACATTCAACCCTTCTGTATCTTTATATCATAAATCAATTCAAGGGTTCAAACCCATTCTCTTGTTCTTATTTTATTCTTGATGATGTTTCACTCATGATGCTTGTTTGGTTATTAATGATCCTGGAAGATTGGAGCCTGGAAAACGAACAAATGCGACTAAAACATTTACTATTGTTAGTTATGCTAAGTTGTTATATATGTATACTAACCTCCGCACACTTCTTCGGTAGCACCAGCCACCTACTCTTCCCGGTATCAGTGGCAGTCAATACCTTTTCAAATAAGGGAATAAGTATCACCGTGGGTTCTTCTGGAACCTCCTGGATTTCTTCTTCCCCTAAACCGATCACAGTCTGATAATTTTCTCCAACACACCTACACACATAACATTAAACTCACTCAATTCATTCAATAGTTTGAGTTAAAAGCTCCCAGAACACAAAAAGTCTTTTCTTAGTATGCATTTAAATACCCTTTTAATTTGTTACCAAACCACCCCTTTAGTACTTTACACATCTAATAGAGAATCGAGTAAAAAATTATTTATTGTGTCATAAAAATCACAGTTCTTACAATTTAAACCACTATGTACTAAAGAACATATATATTCAAAGAATCGAAACGATACCCTCTTTTAATCTCTTCAACCTGTAGATTTGTCATTCTAGGAGCGTAACGATATGGCACATTCTTTTCATGTCCTCTTCCAGTTTGACGCTTTTCCTCACGAGTTTGAGCACTAGCTCGAGTTTTTGATGATGTTTCACTTGCATTGTGTTCAAGGGAAAGAGGAGTCGCGGTGATTGTAGTAGTGTCATGAATAGCACGAGGAGTCGGGGTGATTGTAGTAGTGTTATGATTAGCACGAGAGGTCGGGGTGATAATAGTGTCATCATTAACACAAGGAGTAGGGGTAATAGTAATGTCATCATTAGCACGAGGAGTCGCGATGATAGTAGTTCCATCAATAACGCGAGGAGTCTTGGTGATAGTTGTGTCATCAATAGCATGAGGAGTAGGGGTGATAGTAGTGTCATCAATAGCATGAGGAGTCAGGGTTATAGTGTCACCATTTGCACGAGGAGCCGGGGTGATAGTATTGTCATTAGCACGAGTAGTTGGGCTGATCGTTGTGTCATTAACACAAGGATTCGAGGTGATAGTTGTGTCATCATTAGGAGTCAGGATGATAGTACTGCCACCATTAGCACAAGGAGTCCGGGTGATAGTAGCGTCATCATTAGTTTCTTCAGAATCAGACTTGTGATTATGAAACATAATTGCATTTGTTAGAACCAAACAATTTTTTTGCAAGAAGTTCAATTGATGATTATGTATATTCACCCTTACCAAATTCGCATGCTGTGCCACACAGCCTCGACACTCGAATTCACTGTTTATCTTGTCATATAATGAGGAGGAAGCAAAACATCCACAATGAAAATCCTGCATCCATTATAAAACAAAGTTTTAATTATAGGCTATCAAAAATAATAATTTGGTTTAACAAAAATCCGTTCTAACCTTTTGGCATGATCGACAAGTTTTCCAACCTTTCAACGTCTTATGATACACAGATCGAGCAAAACTGGTTGCGCCTGAATGCAACACTGAAATTAATTCATTAAGAGTCAGAACAAGTTAAAACCTTTAAAAAATAATAGGATAACAAGAAGAAACATAAAGAAATAGATCGTGAATGAGTTTAATGAATCATGCACAGCTAATAAACACAAACTGGAAGCTGATCGAATTTCAGTTATAGGCTTATAGCACGTAGCTCATCACTACAGCAAATATAAATACAAGTTATCTTCACACTTACAGAATTGCGTAAAATTCTGTGATACTATACGTACATATAACATGTACATATTATAAAATTTATTCACTCTTAATAAAAATTTATAGGTCAATTGATCTATGCATATAACATGTACATATCAATTGTAAAATGTGAGCACATATAACACGTACAGATCAATTGTTATATGTGCGAACAGTATCACAGAATTAAAAAAATATAAAATTTATTCACGCTGTACAGAATGTCTAGATCAATTGTTGCACTTGATCTATTTGCACCAAAAGTGTGCACCATTGCAGGTTGGTAAACTTTCGTACTGAAAAAACAAATCATTGCATGCTAACATATCATAACACAAGACTTGTATTACCCGAAACAGCATTTACAACAACAACGTCAAATTTGCTAATAAAAATCGATCTTAAGTGTAAGTGACGATCAGACATTAATAAAAGTAACTTACAAGCATTGATCGCAAAGATCGACTTCATGACCACCAGATTTCCAACCTGGTCTTGATACAGCCATACTTTTACCACAAAATTCATTTGAACAGGTCTTGATTGAGCAGGAAGATGAAGCTTTCATGCCAGATGAGGAAGCCATTGTATGTCTCTTTTACTTGAAACCTAGAGAAATGATGTAGTAAAATGATTTATTACGGAGTTCTTGTCGTAAAAGCGATGTTCTTCAAATCTACAGTTTACAGGCTTTTAATCTCAAGGAATGTTGATTTATTGGTGATATTGAGTGTTCTAGCAATGGAAAAAAGTTGTTGATTTTGGATAAAGGGTCAAAGGCATGTACTTTCTATATTTTGTTCTATTGGGGCTTACAGAAATGCAAAAGTTTTGGTCATGCGTTCTCTTTTATTCTATTATAAGTGCTTTAAGTTTGGATTTATAAAGAAATATTTGAGTTGACGGACGTTAAGATTTATAGACGGTAAGTTGACATTTATTTAGTAAGAAAATTAACCGACTTTAAGACTGATAAACGGTAAGTTGACATTTATCTTATTTAAAAAATCAAAATAAAATTTAAATTAACTTAATCAAGCAAGTTTGTCAGACACGTGTAAGGTAAGATTAGTAGGTTGGGCCATATGTTGCAAAACTATATACTAAGTAGATAACGGTGTTAATTAAGATTGTGACGTGAGTACGGCGTTTGTATTGATAGACGGAAAGTTGACATTTTTCTTGTCTTTGAGAATGAATAAAATCTTAACAAAAAAAATTAATTAAGCGGTGGCATAGGGTGGGCCAAGCATTATGTAAGTAAAGAATGTTAATAAAGACTAAAATAAATGAATAGCACATAGATATTTGTCTTTGAAAATAGAAATATTTTATATTATAAGAAAGAGGTAACTTCGGAGTTATTTCATAAAGTTAAATGCTTGAAAAAAATCAAATTGAAATAACATGAAAGATCAATTTTGCCACATGGCAAAATTAAGTCACCTAATTAATCAAAGGAAGTCAAACTTGAAAATTTAACTTTTTAAAATTGTCTTAAATTCGTATTGCAAACAATAGGACAAAACAAATACAAATAGGCATGCGTTAAAAATAAAAAAAATAAAAACTGCTTAAAAAATAGGTAATTTCTAAAACTTTAGATGTAGATAATGTTATACGTATTATGCTTAGTTAATAAATTTTACAATCAAGTACAAAACATTATAAAAGAATATGATCTTAAGTTTGGATTTAAAAAAAAAAAAAAAAAAAAAAAAAAAAAAAAAAAAAAAACCGGAGGCGTTTAGATTATTTCTAGGTGGCTTTTGTAAAGAAATATTTGAGTTAACGGAGGTTAAGAATGATAGAAGGCAAATTGATATTTATTTTATTCAGAAAATTAGCGAACATTAAGACTGATGGACCATAAGTTGAAACTTATTTTATTCAGAAAACTATCAGAGTTAAGACACATGGATGGTAAGTGGACATTTATTTTATTTGGAACATGTAATAAAATTTAAATTAACTTAATTAAGCAGGTTTATCATCCACATATAGGGTAAGGTTAGTAGATTGCGCCACGTGTTGCAAAACTATAGGCTAAATAGATAAAAGTGTTAATAAGAGTGTGGTGTGAGTACGACGTTTGTATTGATGGACGGAAATTTGATATTTTTTTATCTTTGATATTGAATAAAAACCTTTACAAAAAAAATTAATTAAACGGTGGTGTAGGGTGTACCAAGCATTAAAAAAGCAGTTGTTATGTAATTAAAGAATGCTGATAAGGATTGCAATAAATGAATGTAAACATAGATATTTGTCTTTTAAAATAAAAATATTTATATAACAGAAAGACGTCACTTCGCAATTATTTCACAAAGTTAAATGCTTGATCAAAAAATTAAAATAAGAGGAAAGATCAATTTTACCACATGACAAGACCAAGTCATTTAATTAGTCAATGAAAGTCAAGTTTGAAAATTTAACTTTTCAAATTAGTCTCAAATTCGTTTTCCAAATAATATGACAAAAAAAAAGTTACAAGCATGCACGCATTTATTAGAAAAAAAATACTTAAAAGTATGGTTAATTTCTAAAACTTTTGAGGTCGGGTGCTGCAGATAAAGTTATATTATGATTAGTTAATAAAAATTTTAATTAAGTACAAATTAAAAAAAATAATCCTAAATTCAATACTATGGAAGATTGATTTTGAAAAGGCTTATGATAATGTTAGCTGGGATTTTCTCTTGGCTATTTTAACTCAAATGGGCTTTCCTGAGAGGTGGGTTATGTGGGTGAAAGGTATTTTAGTTTCTGCCCGATCGGCGGTTCTTGTTAATGGTGCTCCGACCTTTGAGTTTGATTGTCAAAAGGGGATAAGACAAGGGGATCCTCTTTCTCCTTTCTTATTTCTTATTGTTATGGAGGCGTTGGATTGTATCATTAGAAAAGCTACTCGTATGGGCTTTATGGAGGGTGTTAAAATCGCTAGTGGGGGACCGGTTTTGACCCACTTATTATACGCGGATGATGCTTTGATAATGGGTGTGTGGAATAAAGAAAATTTGAAGTATACTAATCGGTTACTCCGTATTTTTTACTTATGCTCGGGATTGAAGATTAACATTCATAAATCGGTTATTTTTGGTTTGGGTGTTGGGGATGAGGAGGTGGACGGTCTAGCCAGTATTCTGGGTTGTAGAGTTGGCAAGCTTCCTTTCTCATATCTTGGTGTCAAGGTGGGGGCGAATATGAATCGTATTTCTAACTGGAATCCGGTGATGGAGACAGTCCGGAATAGATTGAGCACTTGGAAGTCGAAACTTCTCTCTATAGGGGGCCGGCTAACGTTAGTTAAGTCGGTCCTTTCAGCGCTCCCGATATATTATTTTTCTTTATTCAAAGCTCCTGTGGCAGTGGTGGAGAATATTGAAAAACTTATGCGTAAATTTTTATGGTCTGGGTGTAAGGAAGGTAGAGGAATTTATTGGGTGGCGTGGGAGGTTGTGACTAGATCTAAGAAGGAAGGTGGGCTTGGTGTCTCTAAATTATGTGATACTAACACGGCTCTACTTGCTAAATGGGCTTTTCGATTCAAGACTGAGGAGAATGGTTTATGGCGCAACGTTATTATGAGTATACATGGTGGCAAGAATCGGTGGCGGTTTCTCCCCTTGAAGAATGGTTATACGGGCTGCTGGAAAAACGTGGTTCGAATGCTGGAAGGTTTGGAGATTAATGGTTTGAGTTTTGCTAGCTGTCTCAGGGGCAAAATCGGTAAGGGAGATAGAATGATGTTCTGGAAGGATGCTTGGCATGGGAATGTTCCATTTATGGACAGATGGCCTTGCTTATTCGCTCAAGAACAAAGCAAAAATGCTGTCATTGCGGATCGGTTTATACAGGTTGGAGATAGACTTGGTATAGCGACCTCTTGGGGCTTTAATACAGACACAATTGTTGCGATCTCAGAGGCTCAGGATGTTCAGGCGGTTATCTCGCAGGTTCGGCTGAATGAGAATAAAGATAGGTGGGTTTGGAATCAGCATAGTAGTGGAAGATTTTCTGTTGATGCTGTTAAAGTTTGGTTGGGCCAGAAATATGGGTCGCCTCCTGATCGCTCCATGAGATGGGAGTCATGGATACCGAGTAAAATCAATATCTTCATATGGCGGCTGGAGTTAGATCGGATTCCGACTCGTTTAGAGCTTGTTAACAGGCGTGTCAACATTAGCGATACTAGATGCCCTTTTTGTGAGTTTGCGCAGGAATCAGCTAATCATTTGATAGTGGATTGTGGTTTTGTTAAGGGTGTTTGGTTTAAAATAAAGGTATGGTGCCGCATCCAAGGAGCCTCTTTTGATTCGATATCCGAATTGCTGAAAATGGATTTCATAGCTAGCAAGCCAAAATGGGAGAAGAAGATCTTGAGAGGTATTATGATGATTACTTGTTGGAAGATTTGGTTGGAGCGTAATAATATTGTCTTTCATAAGTCTAGACATAAATCGGTGGATATAGTCGCGGGTATTAAGGCATCTTCGTTTTGCTGGATTAAACATCGGGCTAGTTTTAAAGATGTTATATGGAAGGATTGGGGTAATTACCCATTGTATATGATGTAATGTGTGTGGAGGCCTTGTTTTTTGGTCCCCTTGTTTTTTAATGAAAGTCTTTTTCCAAAAAAAATGTGCTTAAGCATATATATTCACAATGTTCAACAAATACCTATAACAAGACATTCAGTTAAAGTAAGTATTATTATTATTATTATTATTATTATTATTATTATTATTATTATTATTTTAAACATCACTTTATTATAAACTTATAGGATTTACAAGAAATTAGTGGGGAGCCGCGATACTAGCTGAGCCCTCACTCCTCTAGCTATAGCAAAGCTAATGCTTCTAAAGATATTATTATTAATTTTATTATTATTATTATTATTATTATTATTATTATAGTATTAGAAGAAGAAGAAGAAGAAGATTATCATTATTTTTAATTTTATATTTTTATTTATTTTTATTTTTAGATTTTTAGGTTTTTAATGTTTAATTTATTATTATTATTATTATTATTATTATTATTATTATTATTATTATTATTATTATTATTATTATTATTATTACATGTACTTTTGGATAAAGGGTCAAAGACATGTATTTTTTATATTCTGTTTTATTGGGGCTTATAGAAATGCAAAAGTTATGGTTGCCTTCTCTTTTATTTCATTATGAGTGTTTTAAGTTTGGGTTTAGTAAAAAAAGTTAATATACATCTAGATTGTTTCGAGGTGGCCTTTGTAGAGAAATATTTAAGTTAACGGACGTTAAGATTGATAGACAGTAAGTTAACATTTATTTTATTTAGTAAACTAACAGACGTTAAAACTGATGGACGTTAAGTTAACATTTATTTTATTTCGAAAATTAGCGGACGTTAAGGCTCATGGATGGTAAGTTGACATTTATCTTATTTGGAAAATCTGATAAAATTTAAATTTACTTAAATAAGCATGTTTGTCAGACACATGTAGGGTAAGGAGAGTAGGTTGGCCATGTGTTGCAAAACTAAAGGCTAACTAGATAACTGTGTTAATAAAAATATGATGTGAGTATAGAGTTTGTATTGATGGAAGGAAAGTTGACTTTATATATATATATTTGTATCTTTGAGAATGAATAAAAACTTAACAAAAAAATTAATTTAGCGGCGGCATAGGGTAGGCCAACCATTAGAAAAGCAGATTTTGTGTAAGCAAAAAATGTTGACAAAGATTGGAGTAAATGAATATGAACATGAATATCCGTCTTTGAAAATATAAATATTTTATATAATAAGAAAGACCTCACTTTGCAGTTATTTCATAAAGTTAATTGCTTAACCAAAACCAAACTCAAATAATAGGAAAGATCAGTTTTGTCAATGACAAAATTAAGTCACCTAATTTGTTGATAAAGTCAAACTTGAAAATTTAGGGGCTGTTTAGTTGGAGAGAAATACTTCATTTTTTTTGAAAAATTTTCATATGAAAAGGGAAAAACTGAAAATCCGTTTAGTCGCATTTTTTTCCAATAATTTTCAAAAAATATGAAATTCTCATTTTCCAATTTCTAATAGAAAAAATAAAAATACCATTGCACCCTTCTCACTTTTTTCATTTCCAAAATAATAACACCATTTCCTTTCACCATACACTTTTATCACGCCTCTTCCATCCTCCATCCTCCACCTTCAACTAAACAACTTTTCATTTTAAAAAAAAGGAAAAATACAACTTCAACTAAACGGATTTTCAAATTTCTCAACTCTTCTCTAGAGGAGAAAAACCATTCCCTTCTCTAGGAATTTAGAAACAGAAAAACAGGAAAACTTTTCACCAACTAAACGACCCCTTAGCTTTTCAAATTTCTCAAATTTGTTTTCCAAATAATATGAAAAAAAATGCACATATTAGAAAAAGAATTATACTTAAAAATATAGGTAATTTCTAAAAACTTTAAGGGTTGAATATGAATAACCTTATATTATGTTTAATCAATTTTTTTACAATCAAGTACAACACATTATAAAATAATCTGATCTTAAATTCAATATTATAAACTTAAGCGTATATATTCATAACTTTTGATAAGTTTAGAAAATTTAACACGTAACTTAGTTAGATATCCAATAAAAAAGTTAAAGTATTATTAATTATTATTAGGGTTTTTAGATAGATAGGTTACCCAACTTTTCAACTTTATTCGCCTAAGTTACAAAACTTTATTTTTGTGCAAACAAGGTATTAGAGTATACGGGTTCCACATTCAGGTTACTGAACACTAAAACCTTGGTCATTCAGGTTACCCCAAAAGCTGGTAACCGGGATATTGAGTTTTTACATTGTCCACCTCAGCTTTTTGTGGGCCCCATTGTCCAACTCAAATACGCACTTACCATTATTAGACAGATATGTTACTCAACTTTGAGATTTTGTTCGTGTAAGTTACTGAAGCTTTTTTTGTTCAATTGGGTTACTAATATATATTTATTTACATGAAAAATCTACAAAGGTTATGTTAACAAGACTTAGAATTTCCATCACAAATCCTTAAAAAACTCAAACCCCCAAATACAAGAGTATAATTATTCAAGATTGAAAGGGATTTGTGTTTTTGATTAGTTCTTCATGCTTAAGAAAGAAAAAGAAACTTATAACATCACAAGACCTCATAGTTGTTTAACTCATGGAAAATATATATTATATTATAAAGTATTTGAAACTTCTTATAAAAGAAAGTTTTAAAATATTAAGACCAAAAACATTACTATAAAAGGAAAACTAATGTAAAATCTGAAAATTTAAGTCTTATTTAAACCATATGTAACTGCCCTCCAATAATGATACATTTTAATGAGATTTTATATAAGAAAAGCTCACTAAACTTATAACTACCAATTTAATGCCAAAATTTAAAAAATAAAAGTGTTAACCATTTACACTATTAATAATTTAGACATTCTATTTTTTTTAAAAACATATCTCTACTAATTTATAGTATTTGTAACATGCTATATAAGGATGAAAAACATTTGCTCGCCACAAAAATAGTCATCGGGTACCCGCCGCCGCATTGCGCGGGTACCCTTCTAGTTAGTGGCTCAATTCTTATTTTTATTTAAATGAATGAATACATATTATAGTTTATGAATGTTTAGGTTATAATTTCGTACTTATGTTTTTAATTTATGTAACATTTTTAATTTATGATGTGTTGTTGAGGTGTCTGGTGAGTGAGGGTGTTTTTAGATGACTGTTAAGGGTAGCCTAAATTAACAAAGTTGTGTAGTTTAGTAACCTAATTGATCAAAAATAACTTTAGTAACTTCTGGGAACAAATTCGCAAAGTTCAGTGACTTATTTGTATAAAAACCTTTATAAAAAGATTATTTTTAAGTTAAAATAAAAGTCAGATGCCAGCGTGGCAGGCAACCGGGTATTAAAGGTTAAAAATAGTTCGGTCCCTAATTTGTCCGGTGACGATAGTTCAATACCCTGTTTGCACAAAAACAAAGTTTGGTAACTTAGGCGAATAAAGTTAAAAAGTTGGGTAACCTATCTATCTAAAAACCCTTATTAATTATACCATCACTTTATTATTATTACTATTATTATTAAATTAATCACTCCGACACTTAATATAGGCATGAGATTATAAATATCAAATGAAAAACATGATTATTACTATATGTAAATAAATATACAAAATTATGCATATATCAACGGCACATTCAAGATATTATTTGATAATTTGCTATTTAACACCTTAAGTGTATACGCGAAGTTTAACTAGTCCAACAAATATAGTATTGAGGCTACTTTAAGATATTATCATCACTTGCAATTTTTTTTAAAACACAAACTTTACTAAAAGAGGTAAACTTGGTTTAGCTAGCATAAAGTGAAAGTGTAAAAAAAATATATGTAAAAATATGAAGCGAATTCCAATAGTGTCTACATAGATGGTTAATTAAGAAATCTTTTTTGGTCAATGAAATTTCAATGAGTTAAAAGATTGTGACAAAATGGATGTACGTTATAGGTGGTTCGTTTGGCTAGGTGTTTAGATTTAATATGAAGTAAAGAACTCCGTATCATATTTTTATATGGTATCATCAATTATATGTGAACTTTTGTAGATCTCTTGCTCTTGAAAATAAGGTAAAAGTGAAGTGATCAATAAACATGTGATAAAGGGTTGTGGATTTAAGGTGATAATCATCTCAGTTGAAATTACTCTTACTCATGTTTTTTACTTTTCATGAACTTCAAATACATTGGTTTCTATGTTTCTTTAGATTAAAATTAATTCATGTTTAAGTTTGATTATTAGTATTTTTACATCTGTCACATATCATTTTATCAAATATTTATGAGCTAAAGGTTGTTATTAGAATTGCAATTGACTAATATAATCAACATCAACATAAGTTTTTTTTTTTTTTTTTTTTTTTTTTTAAATGGTGGCATATAGTTTGAACATAATTGTTTACTAAAGTATAAAGAGAAATATGAAGAGAATAATAAATGTGTTAAATATCACCGATTATAAATATCAATTAACTTGTAAATATGATAATTAAGCTCAATAGAATTTCTATCTATGTACCGCCATGACACAAGTTAAAAATAAATATCAAGATAAATACAAGTAAGGGCATTATTAGATTAAGTAACTTTTATTTTTGGATAATAAAGCATCGATGTATTTTTGACGAATTTTCTTTCGGTAGCTGATAAATCTCATTAATTATGGCCGAACACTAATATGTGATAAACTTAGTTCTAATCACACATGATTTATATAGCGTACAAATTTTCAAAACTGAGAAAAATAAGTTGTAGCCACAAATGAATAGATGTCTTTGGAGATTAACTAAGTTGGATAAAGAAATCAACCTTAATCATATCCGACTTATAAATGTTGCTTACAATAACATATAATTATGAAGTTCAAATTATATTTTTTTTAGAAAATGATATTTCTTCATATTACTTGTCGCTATTAATCCTCCTACTTTCATAATTGTGACAAATGGACAAATCAATAAACCAAATTAAGAGATCTAATTAGTGTACGACACATGTCGTATTAATGTGTGGGCTAGTATGAGTTGAAAAATTAAGTAGAAGAGTATAGCAATTTCTCAACTATTAAAGATAAAAAAAAAGTGTGCATTTAACATGTATCAAGTCGTAATCAAAGGCGAACAACATACAAGTACAATCAAATATGAATTAACATCAATCAATAATAATACGTGAGTTTCCAAGTGCACACAATCAGGCGCATGTGAATTTTAATCGTAAAATTTTAGTTCCTAGCAAAACAACACGCACATGCAAAGTATATAAAAGTCTATGTATATTAAAAGATGAAAAAACGTTTCCCTTAATGTTGAAATTTTTCGATTTATATGTTGACCATTTTATAGATAATGATTAACTTCTTTTATATTATTATTTATTAAAATGATTGATTCATGAATTCTCAAAAAAAGAAAATTAATGATTGAATGTAATAATTAAAAATTAAACAAGGATATCACAACACATCAATATCACAACACATCAACTTTTTTTTTTGAAAGGTAAACTTCATTAGAAACACACCAACCACAAAACGGGGCGGCACTCACCACAACCAAAACACTTACATAATTACAAATTTACACCAATTATCCCAAGTCAAAGACGATAACTTGGCACTATTTTTAACTCAAAGAAAACCTAAACCTTTAACTTCTCCTATAATCTCTTCCAATCTAGCCTTCTTACTTTGGAATTTAAGAAGATTTCTCGTCTTCCAAATACACCAACACCCTATAATAATGATACCATAGAAAATCTCTCTAGCACGCCCCGATAACCCAACGAACTTATGAACCCCCAACAGGTCCTTGAAAGAAAAGGCAAAAATATTCGGTGTCTTACACCAATTCGAGATATGTTGCCCAAGCCTAGAGGCTATAATACATCCAGTGAATAAGTGGTCCACCGACTCCTCCGCACACCCGCAAAGCACGCAAGAAACGTCCGCAATCAGGATATTTCTATGCCTTAAAGCTAACGCCGTCGGAATCCTACCTATGTCAGCCCGCCACCCAAAGATGTTACATTTCTTCGGAATCCACTTACACCACTCAAACACCGAGAAATTGCTGCATTCCATATCAAAATTCATAAGATTCCTGATAGAACTAACAGAAAAATCACCTTTGCCAATCCCTATCCAAACCTAGCTATCTTCCACTTCAGAAAGCACAACAGCATTCAGTAACGAGTTAATAACTTCCCATTCCGACCCATACTCATTCACAGCTGTAACTCTCTTCCAATTCCAAACCCTCATAAGACCAGCTTCTGACACCTTCAACCTATCACTCACTTTGCACCTTTTATCCACGTCACACCGGAACAGATTAGGACAAACATTCATAAGTGGCAAATTCAAAAGCCACGGATCAATCCAGAAAGACGTGTTGTTACCATTCCCTACCTTTCCTTTGAAAAATCTTCTCAAAGGCATCCCCGAAACCACCGTTCTGGACAAGACTTTCACGATGTTACTCCACACCCCATTTAATGCTTTACGGACCGGAAGAAAATCCCAGCTTCTATTAGACAAATGGCAGGCCTCTACCACCTCACACCAAAGACTACTTTTTTCATTCTTAAACCGCCATCCCCACTTAGCAAGCAGCGCCGTATTGATGATCTTCAACTTACACAACCAGAGACCCCCACTCTTCTTAGGGGAACAAACTCTATCCCACGCCACCCAGTGAATTTTATTAACCTCTTTCGACCCTCCCCAAAGAAATCTGCCAATTAAGGATTCCAAATCCTTGATAACCTTACACGGAGCCTTATACAAAGAGAAAAAATACACAGGAAGACTTTCCAATATCGACTTAATTAGAGTAACTCTCCCCCCGATAGACAAACAGTCAGCCTTCCACTTGGACAATCGCGATTCAAAAACATCGACAACCGGCTTCCAGCTACTAATCCGGTTCATGTTGGCCCTAACAGTTATACCCAAGTATTTGTAAGGAATCGACCCAACTTTACAACCAACCAAATTAGCTTTCTCCACAACTTCCCCTTCACTTACCCCAATCCCATAAAGGCATGACTTAGCTATATTAATTTTTAACCCAGAACATAAGAAGAAACACCTCAAAATACGAACCACATTCTCAAGACATGAGTCCGACCAGTCACCAACGATAATCGCATCATCCGCAAATAACAGATGAGAAATAACAGGACCACCATTGGGAGTACTAATACCATTAATCAGCCCTTCCTCCAGAGCCTTATTAAGCAAGCACGAAAGCACCTCCACCACAATAAGAAACAAAAAGGGAGAGATCGGATCACCTTGTCGCATCCCTTTCCCAAACTGAAACTCAAAAGTGGGCGAGCCGTTCACCAACACTGAAGATCTAGCCGATCTCAGAATGCCTTTAACCCAAGAGCACCACACCGGAGAAAAGCCCATTTGATCCATAATGTCGATAACAAACTCCCAATTAACGTTGTCATACGCTTTCTCGAAGTCAAATTTTAGAATGAAAGTGTTCTTCTTATTCCTTTTGCACCACGTAATGACTTCATTTATGATAAGAGGCCCGTCGAGGATACATTTATCACTTAAGAACGCGGACTGAGTTCTGGACACCACCATCCCTAAAATTCTCTTTAAACGATTAGATAAAATCTTAGAAATCGTTTTACTAATAATCCCCACAAGACTAATAGGTCTAAAATCATTAAGCTCGACCGAATCGCGTCCTTTAGGGATCAAAGTTATGAAAGATGAGCCACATCCCACACTGATCTCACCACTGTTATAGAAGGCTTCCATTATATCCACAAAATCCTTTTCGAACAATGTCCAAAAGTGCTTAACAAACTTTATATTAAATCCATCCGGACCCGGAGCCCTATCCTCCCCACAACTGAACATTGCATCTTTAATTTCAGAAACCGAGAACCTTTCTGACCAAACTAACCATGTCAGCCTCCGGAACACGCTTAATATTACAACACTTAAGTTTTGGACGATTGGGACAAACCTCCAAAAACCTACTCCTAAAAAAACTAAAAACCTCCTTTTTTGATCAACTGGGGTTTATTCACCCACGACCCTTGAATCATCAATCCTGGGATCCCATTATTCACCTTCCTACTGTTGACAATACCATGGAAATAGCTTGAGTTCTCATCCCCTTCGAGAGCCCATCTCACACGGGACCTTTGTTTAATATCCAATTGCAATTCCAGTTCTTTCAATACCTTTATACATTCCGCATATATCCATTCCTCATCCTCCACCAGACCCCTATTTTCCATCACTACTTCTAACCTATTAACTTCAGTTCTAGCCTCCTCTTCCTCCACGCCTTCGATTCTTAACATATTCTCCTTCCACTTTTTAATGCTTTCCCTAATCTGACCAAATTTTTTCATCAAAATAGCGTCCGGAGGAGCACCATCGCCTTCAACATTAGCCGCCGAGCACACCACTTCATCAAAACCTTCTTTTAATAACCAAGAGTTGAACACTTTGAACGGCCTAGGACCAAAATTTTTAGAGGCCGTAGTCAACAACAACGGGCAATGATCCGAGTGAGGACCCGACAAGACCCGCAGACAAGCATCCGGCCACTTTGAAAAAAAGCTATTACAAACCAACATCCTATCGATTTTGCTCAACTTCTTTCCTAAATCCCGAATGCAAGTGAACTTCTTACCCTTCATAGAGTATTCCAGCAGCCCAGTATTGTGAATAAAGGAGTTGAAATTCCTAGCACACGAACTCTTAAATACCGAACCAGACCTCTCCTCTGGATACCTCACTGCGTTGAAGTCCCCCATAACAACCCACATACCCTCCCTCGAACACACCAAGGCTTCGATGGATGTCCATAGGGCAAGTTTAGCCGAAACACCTTGAGGGGCGTAAACATTGATGAAATTCACAATTTCATTACTACCCTTCAAACGCCCCGTCACAAGAAGAAAATTACGATCCTTATACGACGAGCTCACAGAAAACCGACTCTTATCCCAAAGACTCATGATACCCCCTGACTGCCCAACCGAACCAACGAATTCTATACCAAAATTACTATTACCCCAAACACAATCTCCTTTAAACTTAGACAGATCCTCCGCCTTAGTTTCTTGAATAGCCATAAAGTCAACCCCATTTTCTCTCTTTAATCTATTAAGCCAGGGAACCTTATCCAAGCCCCCTAGCCCTCTGATATTAATAGATAAAAGATTCATGATTTCATCACATTAATACCTTCTTCCAAAATAGAGTTCCTAACCAATCCTTCGTGATCCGCCAAGTCAGCACCCAACATCGCTCCAATTTTAATAGTGTCTTCCACCTCCTTGTACAGATTGTTACCACCATGCATTCCTTGTTCCTTGACCCCTTCACCTTCGCCGCCATCAAACAAATTGGGATCCGGACTCACAGGACCCGGCATCTCAACATTAAGATCAGGAAAACCTTTATCAATATCCTTCTCCATATTAATGACCGGACTGAGAGGAATATCACCCCCACCCAACTCAGTTACTTTGTTTAAACCAAGAAGTCTATCTAAGTCAAAAGGGTCATAGTCCTCTTGACGACTTCTTTTCTTGGGCATGTCCATCTCCAACGGGCTAGAGATTAAATTGTTAACTCTTTGACTCCTTTTATTACTATCTTTCTTGGGCCTCCTTTTAAACTTAAGCCCATTAGAAGCAAAAGAAAACCACCACTAACAGCATTGCAAGGATAAAAATATTTAAACTTTTCAGCATTCCCTTCACCACCCGAGATGCTGCCAACTTTATCATAAATATTGCCTAGAGAATACCCATCCAAGTTATCATTTTTCCCCACTTCCCCATGCATCGATTCTTGAAGTTCGCCTTCTTCCAATGTGTCAGGTAACTCTTCACATTCCACCATATCATCAACCACCTTAGGAATCTGCACCTCCGGCAAGACTTCACCATTGTTATCTCCAGAAACCGACTCCACTTCCACTACTCTTTTGCCTATAGTTCCAACACATTCTGGTTCCCAGTTTCCTTCTACCTCAGTCAACCAAGTCTTAAACACTTTATTCTTCCATTTAAGATTCACAACTTCATGGACTCTACTACCATCTCCAGTGAGGATCCTGATGAGTGCTTATTCACTCATCCTTTTTGGTCAAATCTGAACTGCAAAACATCTTAAAACACTCAGAAATGCATCAAAATACTGAAAATATCTCAAAATTGTGTTTTATATGTTTCAGATGCAAAATTATCGAAAACAAATGAAAAAACGAACAAAGTTTGCATAATTGGCAGTTTCAGTCCCCCGACTTTCAAAAATTGGCAAAAATAGTCCCTGAGCACGTATTTTAAAAGAAAAGTCACCAAAGGTCCTTTTGAAATCATAAGTTGTCATAATTAGTCCTTTGGTGAATAATTTCAAAAGTTTTGAGAATTGTCATGTTTAGTCCTTCAAGTTTCAGAAAATGGCAAAAATGGCCCTTACATTATTTGAGATTTACAAGTCTAGCCCTTGGATCACTTTTTAGAAATTACATGAATGGTCCCTGGATTTTCAGAATTGCACTTTTGGTCCATGAAATTTCACTTGGTTTCAAAACTAATCCCAAGTCCTTTAACTACTTAAACCCAAGCCCAACATATACCCTACCCAAGCCCAACACCAAATCCGGTCACACAAACCAACCCGACCCAAACTCTCCTTTTCCCTCCAAAATAACCTTCACCTTCACCTTCCCCAAAACACCCTGCGCCCAAGAACCCTAGATACCCTACCCCTCTTTTCCAGTTTCCCACATACTCACACCCTTTATCCATCCCAAAACACTCCACCTCCAAACTTTCTTTTACCCGGATTTTCCCAAAACCCAAACCTACTTTCCTTCTCCCCCATGTCCAGGCTGTCAATCCCAGCTTCAAAAAGCCCAAGCAATGGCTCAGATTTACTCTCACATGTACCTAATTCTTGGATGGTTGAGATTGTCACAAAAGAAGCACAAATGAAAGAGTGAAGACTTGAAGGAATTGAAGACCTCTTATCTTAGTTTTTAGTATAAATAATTGATGTAAGCCAAAGTATAAGGCACCCTAGTTTTTAGTTTTAATTCAGTTTTTTTTAATTCCAATTGTAGAATTTTCCTTCATTAATGAAAAAGTTCTTTTTTACATTCCTGTCTTAGTTTAGCTTAGCACTTATTTGGTATTCATCAAGTTTTATAAATAGTTTAGTTAAGTGGTCTTTTAATTTTCATCCAAAATTTCCAAGTTGTAAACTTTTCAAACCTGTTTTGAGTGGTTTATCCTTAAAGGGGTGTTTGGGTCAGATTAAGTAGTCAAAACAAAACCGCTTTTTTACCCGTTTGACCAGTCTAGTCAAACTCCATTTTGTCCCACTTTGGTCATTTCAACTAAGTTGAGTATCAATTGTTTCAGGTTTGTATCAAGGGGTTGAAAAAGTTTGGTTTCGGAACTAGGAAAAACAGCAGCTTGCTGCTGGGAATTTCCCACTTTTTCATAACTAATCTGGTATTGAAAATTTGTAAAACCAGTTTTTAATTAAGCTTTGTTATACCTAAGTAACCTTGGTTTCATTTGTTAGCATTTAAGTTGTCGTTGTGCAAATCAGATTTGAGTTTAAAGAAGAGTGTTTGTCAAATATTTCTGACCTGCACCAGCAGCCAAAACAGTCCAAGAGCATCTGAACTCGCTTATTTTTAAGCTGTTTGAGGGTTTCTCTTACCCACCTATTAGTGTAATTTGGAAGCCTGTCATGCTAACTCCATTGTGCAGCTTTGCTCTTGGCTTTGGAAGCTCCTTTCTTAGCTTAAAACTAGGCTCAAACAGCCACTGTTGAACCCGTTTTCAGCCTGCATCAGTAAGCAGCCACAGGTCACTTTCTTCGGCTCATTGCTTATTAGTAGGACTAAAAGCTTAGTTAGGAGTTTAGTGCTTAAGAAGTATATTTAGACTAGGTTTGAATATTGTTAGTAATTTATTGCTTGATCATAAATCTTAGGAGTTTTTGTTTAGTCATTGGCGTAGGACTTCCTTAGATAGCTAACTGTGCACTGCTTATTCCCCTTATTTCCCTTGTTTCAATTCTTGTTTTAAGCATATTTAAGTATAAATGCAGTGCATGTAAGCCAATTCTTGCTTATCCACTGCCTTAGTTGCTTTATCTTGTGCTTAATAGCTGCTAAAGGGGTGTTTGGGGTGAGCCTTTGTCCAAACTGTGAACATTAAGCTGTTCATACAGTTTCTTTCTTCAAAAGTGTTTTCTAAGAGTTTTCTTTTTACAAAAGTGCTTATCTTAGTTTATGTGGTACGTTTGCAACTTAAGTAGTCCTTAAAACTACAAAAAGGGTGTGTTTGGTTTGGAATCTGTCAAAAAGAAGAAGAAAAAAAGAAGAGTTGTTTGGTTTATTTGGTTAACTGTTGGAAATAAGCAGTTCAAACTGCTTATTCTGAAGCTATTTTACAAAAAGATTTTCACAAAAAGCTTATTTTGATTGTGACTTCAACTTCCAAAAAGCAAAATTGAAAAAAAAACGTTTTGCAAAAAACTGGCGTGGCTGGGACTCGAACCCACGCCACCCAGCTCACACACAACACGCTTAACCAACTGCCCTTGGGACTTGTCTCATTAAAATGTTGCACTATTAAATACTTAAGGTCATTTGGCAGTTTGTGCTTTAAGCTCTTTTGAGCTTATTTCCAGCTTATTTTCAAAAGCACCCACCACGTTTTTCATTTTTTCTAGGACCAATTTACAGCAAAGTAGTTTTCGTGATTTTTTCAGATTTTTCTCATAGTGTTTAATATTTTTAATCATTTAATTAGAGTAAAATCGTTTTTAATTCGTAATAAATAAAATAAAAGTCAAAAAAATATTCCGCTTTTTCCTAAAATTATTTTTAGTCAATTAGAACGTAGGAAAATTGATTTCACACCCGTGGCCCTTAAATTGCAAAATTTTTACCCGTGGCCCTTGATTTCACGTAACAAGTTGACCTCAACTATCAATTACAAGGATGTGCCACAAAAAGTGATCAAACTGATGCTATTTCCGTTCTCACTTGAGGGGGCAGCCCGGATTTGGCTGGAAAAAGAACCCCCTCGATCCATCAAAACTTGGGAGGATCTTGTTCAAAAGTTTGTCAATTATTTCTTTCCTCCATCAAAGACAACTAATCTTAAAAATGAAATTTCTGGATTTCGTCAAAATTTCGATGAAAACTTTGGAGAGGCATGGGAGAGATTCAAAGATCTCCTCAGGAAATGCCCCCATCATGAATTCACGGAGCTTCAACAAGTTAATATCTTTTATAATGGGTTGAACGGAAACGATCAAGATTCTTTGAACGCAGCCGCAGGTGGCAATATCTTGAATCGTAAGCCTAAAGATGTGATTGAGATTTGCGAAATAAAATCAAAAGTTCCTATTTCTCGCAACAAAATCAATATTCCGAACACTCCTGCTTCTTCATCCGGTAACTCTTCCGAGTTAGCCGCTCCGTTAGCCGCTCTAACGGACGTCATCCGTTGTATGATGAAAGAGGTAAAGGAAATCAAAAGCGAAATTCATAAACCGGAACCAATCAAAGCCGTGAACAAGGTGTGTGAAACTTGTAGTGGTCCACACGCGTATTATGATTGTCAAGCAACCGATGCTTCTTTTTACCAAGCTCCCGTAGCTTCTGTAAACCACAATCAATACCGACCACAAGCTGATCCTCAATACCGTGCACCTAGCGGTATGACACCACCTGGTTTTCCTCCTGTGCAAAACCATGGCAATCAGAATCGTTTTGTTCCAAATCAAGGACAAAACTTCAATAACTCTCAAAATTTCAATCAGAACCGGAACAATTTCAACCAACCATATCAAGCTCCAAATCAGCAAAGTTATCAACAACCTTCTCAAGCTCCCCTACCAAATGACTTCATGAAAATTACTGAGTCAAGCATACGTTCAATGCAAACTCAGATCAATAACATGAGAGTTGAGCTAAAAAGGGAAATTGATACCACAATGTCTCGGCAGACAAATGAGTTGAAGAATATGATGAGCAGTTTCATGAACATGAATATGAACAAAGCTTCGTCATCTTCTGGAGGACTCCCAAGCAATACAGTTCCAAATCCAAATGCCGAGTTGAAAGCCGTCACCACTCGTAGTGGTAAGACGCACAATGGACCTTCGACTCCAATGCCTCCTCCACCAGGAGCAATGAGTCAAGTTACCAAGGATACAACGGACAAGGTGCATTTCTCAAGCCCACGAAGTACCGCACACGTCCCACCTTCGGTAGTCCAAGCTTTAAGTCCGGAACCCGAAGTTCCGAAGACAAATTCTGAGCCAGAAATGACTTCCGTCCCGGCTCAAAAGTCTAGTCAGCTTCCTTACCCATCGAGATTGCACGATGAGAAGCTCAAAGACAAAACCAAAGAGCAAATGGAAAAATTATTCCAAATTTTCAATGAACTGCACTTTGATATAAGCTTCGTTGATGCTCTCGTTCTAATGCCCAAATTTGCATCCACGCTTAAAGGCCTGTTGAGCAACAAAGATAAGTTATCTGAGATGGCTAAAACCCCTCTCAATGAGCAATGCTCAGCAGTCCTTCTCAAAAAGCTTCCCAAAAAGCTTGAAGACCCCGGCAGGTTCTTAATCCCGTGTGATTTCTTAGGGATGGTTCAATGCTCCGCCTTGGCCGATCTTGGCGCAAGAATTAACCTCATGCCACTCTCAGTATGGAAGAAGTTGTTTCTTCCTAAACTTAAATCCACTTGTATGACACTCGAGCTAGCGGACCGTACCCAAACTCGTCCACTTGGGATAGCCGAGGATGTCGTGGTGAAAGTAGGAAAGTTTCACTTTCCTACTGACTTTGTTGTAGTAGACTTTGATGCAGATCCTAGAGTTCCCCTCATCTTAGGGAGAGCTTTCTTGAGAACGAGCCGTGCTCTAATCGATGTATTTGCTGAAGAGTTGACCATACGGGTTGACAACGAAGAACTCACGTTTAATATCAACCAGAACTCCAAACCTCTTTACAAACATAGTGTTGCCACAATTGATCAAAAATCTGAAAGAATCAATGCAACACTCTCAAATTTCACGGTTAGGAGGAGTCATCAAAAACATGCTGAGCTAAAAGCTTTGAAAATCAACCCTGGTTCAGACAAATGGTTTGAAAGTTGTACCAAGGAAGTCAAGAGTGTTCTTGATGATGATGATCTAGAATCGGAGACTTTATCGGAAGTGGTGGAAATTGCTAGCTCTAAGAGCACACCACTTGTCCCACCTCCGGAGTCAGTTTATCGTATTGAGTTTGTTAACTCTGTGAATGAAACCAAACTCTCTTCGGTTTCATCTGGATTGGATGATGATGTTTGTGATCCAATGGGAGACATTCTTCCCATTGAAGAATTACTCAAAAATGATCCATCATCTCCTAATCTTATTATTTCCGACTCTTCCATCCCTTCTCTCACTCCGGATGAGGAAGATGATAACTTTTGGAATGAAGTCGATGCCTTTCTTAGTGATGAGTCGATTCCAACAGGAATTGATAATACTTACTTTGATTCGGAGGGAGACATCCTTTTTCTGGAAAATCTGTTGATTGAAGAACCGTTTCCAACCCTCCCTTCCGGAAATTCTGTTGACAATCACCACACAAACTTCAAGACTAAGCTTAAAAATGTCAAAAATGGTGATTTGCTTTTTACTGATGAGGAATGGACTTGCATTCTCATGCACATCTTCGTTCCATTCTTCACAGATGGTGTGGTTGCTCTTTCCCTTTTCTCTTTCGGGAATGAGGACACCATCTTTGACCCCGGTATCATCCTTTATAGTTTCTACTATTAACAATACCGCGGTTGTATCTCGTCGGTGTGGAACTTTCTGATGTTCATATGTTTACTAACACTGTGAACGAAAGTCCGATCGAGATTGGTTTTCCACGTTGCTTCCCCAAGAACAAATGAATACGGGGTCGAGTCAAGCTAGCGACTCGGGAATCAAAAACAGTAGCACGCTATACGGGTTTTCACCCGTATTTCTGACTTCTTTCTACTTTCTACCACCCTAGTGTGGGGGAGTTGCCCCCCGCTGTTGTATATAAGTTTTCTTAAAAAAAAAAAAAAAAAAAAAATCTAATAATGGCCGTAGTATTTCCCTTTTACGTTCTATGTTTCGGCATAACCGCCGGTACTTTGAATATTGAGGGCAATATTCATTTCTAGTGTGGGGGGAATTCTCACGAATTTTATCATATGTTTTACCACCCTATTCCCCCATTTTTGGCCGAAATTTTTTTTTGGAGTAAGTGTTTTGCACTTACTCAGATTATGGTTATCAGTCCGCCATGTCTAATAAACAAAAGGATTGGCTAATCCAGGAGCAAACAGCTCTTGGTAAAGATATCTCAAATCCGTTGACGGCTTGCAATTTGCCCAAAATTGTATGGTGTTCAGCTCACCATATCTTTAATTAGTGAAGAGTTGGCTAGCCCGCAAGTTTATGGCTTGTGGTAAAGGCAGTTGGAAAACCATAATTGGTAATCAGCTCACCAAAGATATTTTATCTAAGAGTTGGCTAGTCCAGAAGCAAACGGCTTCTGGTAAAGACAAATCAAAACCGTTGAAAGCTGGTGATTTGCTCAAAATCATATGGTTATCAGTGTACCATAGTTCTTACTTGAACTGAAACATTTGGCTACTCCAGAAGTAATGGCTTTTGGTAAAGAGATTCAAATCCATTAAGTTTTCTCAAAAGATTGCTAGGGACTAGCAATGGTTCAGTGTGGGGGATTTGATGAGTGCTTATTCACTCATCCTTTTTGGTCAAATCTGAACTGCAAAACATCTTAAAACACTCAGAAATGCATCAAAATACTGAAAATATCTCAAAATTGTGTTTTATATGTTTCAGATGCAAAATTATCGAAAACAAATGAAAAAACGAACAAAGTTTGCATAATTGGCAGTTTCAGTCCCCCGACTTTCAAAAATTGGCAAAAATAGTCCCTGAGCACGTATTTTAAAAGAAAAGTCACCAAAGGTCCTTTTGAAATCATAAGTTGTCATAATTAGTCCTTTGGTGAATAATTTCAAAAGTTTTGAGAATTGTCATGTTTAGTCCTTCAAGTTTCAGAAAATGGCAAAAATGGCCCTTACATTATTTGAGATTTACAAGTCTAGACCTTGGATCACTTTTTAGAAATTACATGAATGGTCCCTGGATTTTCAGAATTGCACTTTTGGTCCATGAAATTTCACTTGGTTTCAAAACTAATCCCAAGTCCTTTAACTACTTAAACCCAAGCCCAACATATACCCTACCCAAGCCCAACACCAAATCCGGTCACACAAACCAACCCGACCCAAACTCTCCTTTTCCCTCCAAAATAACCTTCACCTTCACCTTCCCCAAAACACCCTGCGCCCAAGAACCCTAGATACCCTACCCCTCTTTTCCAGTTTCCCACATACTCACACCCTTTATCCATCCCAAAACACTCCACCTCCAAACTTTCTTTTACCCGGATTTTCCCAAAACCCAAACCTACTTTCCTTCTCCCCCATGTCCAGGCTGTCAATCCCAGCTTCAAAAAGCCCAAGCAATGGCTCAGATTTACTCTCACATGTACCTAATTCTTGGATGGTTGAGATTGTCACAAAAGAAGCACAAATGAAAGAGTGAAGACTTGAAGGAATTGAAGACCTCTTATCTTAGTTTTTAGTATAAATAATTGATGTAAGCCAAAGTATAAGGCACCCTAGTTTTTAGTTTTAATTCAGTTTTTTTTAATTCCAATTGTAGAATTTTCCTTCATTAATGAAAAAGTTCTTTTTTACATTCCTGTCTTAGTTTAGCTTAGCACTTATTTGGTATTCATCAAGTTTTATAAATAGTTTAGTTAAGTGGTCTTTTAATTTTCATCCAAAATTTCCAAGTTGTAAACTTTTCAAACCTGTTTTGAGTGGTTTATCCTTAAAGGGGTGTTTGGGTCAGATTAAGTAGTCAAAACAAAACCACTTTTTTACCCGTTTGACCAGTCTAGTCAAACTCCATTTTGTCCCACTTTGGTCATTTCAACTAAGTTGAGTATCAATTGTTTCAGGTTTGTATCAAGGGGTTGAAAAAGTTTGGTTTCGGAACTAGGAAAAACAGCAGCTTGCTGCTGGGAATTTCCCACTTTTTCATAACTAATCTGGTATTGAAAATTTGTAAAACCAGTTTTTAATTAAGCTTTGTTATACCTAAGTAACCTTGGTTTCATTTGTTAGCATTTAAGTTGTCGTTGTGCAAATCAGATTTGAGTTTAAAGAAGAGTGTTTGTCAAATATTTCTGACCTGCACCAACAGCCAAAACAGTCCAAGAGCATCTGAACTCGCTTATTTTTAAGCTGTTTGAGGGTTTCTCTTACCCACCTATTAGTGTAATTTGGAAGCCTGTCATGCTAACTCCATTGTGCAGCTTTGCTCTTGGCTTTGGAAGCTCCTTTCTTAGCTTAAAACTAGGCTCAAACAGCCACTGTTGAACCCGTTTTCAGCCTGCATCAGTAAGCAGCCACAAGTCACTTTCTTCGGCTCATTGCTTATTAGTAGGACTAAAAGCTTAGTTAGGAGTTTAGTGCTTAAGAAGTATATTTAGACTAGGTTTGAATATTGTTAGTAATTTATTGCTTGATCATAAATCTTAGGAGTTTTTGTTTAGTCATTGGCGTAGGACTTCCTTAGATAGCTAACTGTGCACTGCTTATTCCCCTTATTTCCCTTGTTTCAATTCTTGTTTTAAGCATATTTAAGTATAAATGCAGTGCATGTAAGCCAATTCTTGCTTATCCACTGCCTTAGTTGCTTTATCTTGTGCTTAATAGCTGCTAAAGGGGTGTTTGGGGTGAGCCTTTGTCCAAACTGTGAACATTAAGCTGTTCATACAGTTTCTTTCTTCAAAAGTGTTTTCTAAGAGTTTTCTTTTTACAAAAGTGCTTATCTTAGTTTATGTGGTACGTTTGCAACTTAAGTAGTCCTTAAAACTACAAAAAGGGTGTGTTTGGTTTGGAATCTGTCAAAAAGAAGAAGAAAAAAAGAAGAGTTGTTTGGTTTATTTGGTTAACTGTTGGAAATAAGCAGTTCAAACTGCTTATTCTGAAGCTATTTTACAAAAAGATTTTCACAAAAAGCTTATTTTGATTGTGACTTCAACTTCCAAAAAGCAAAATTGAAAAAAAAAAACGTTTTGCAAAAAACTGGCGTGGCTGGGACTTGAACCCACGCCACCCAGCTCACACACAACACGCTTAACCAACTGCCCTTGGGACTTGTCTCATTAAAATGTTGCACTATTAAATACTTAAGGTCATTTGGCAGTTTGTGCTTTAAGCTCTTTTGAGCTTATTTCCAGCTTATTTTCAAAAGCACCCACCACGTTTTTCATTTTTTCTAGGACCAGTTTACAGCAAAGTAGTTTTCGTGATTTTTTCAGATTTTTCTCATAGTGTTTAATATTTTTAATCATTTAATTAGAGTAAAATCGTTTTTAATTCGTAATAAATAAAATAAAAGTCAAAAAAATATTCCGCTTTTTCCTAAAATTATTTTTAGTCAATTAGAACGTAGGAAAATTGATTTCACACCCGTGGCCCTTAAATTGCAAAATTTTTACGTTTATGGCTCGGGTTGTTCCCCGGTTTTTACGTTTTTACGTTTTTGCACCCTAGGACTTAGTGTAACTTCGTTTTATCATTCCTTAGGCTTAGTGATACATTATTTTTAGTTTATTAGGGTTCCCTTTCCTTAATTACCTTCCCGCTAATTAATTGTAGAATACGTAATCAAATCCAAAATCATTAAAATACCAATTCAAGTTCAAATCACGAAACTCAACGAATCCTTCCATTCACACCTCGTTGGGACACGACCCGGGAAATCACTTTTCCGGTATCACTTTTATCACACCCGTGAGATTTGATACGTTAACCTTTTTCCTAAAAGGTTGATTTGTCGAATTTTACGGTTAATTTGATATATTGATATTGTGTTTGTTTTCACCCATCACTTCACAACGAATCAATCCCGACGAGGCCAACTGATATATCACCATCCTCAAGACTTAATTGAGACGGATGAACAATCTTCCCGAACAGATTAGAAACTTCATCAAACACCTCATTAGTAGCAAGATTAATAGGAACCCCCTGAATCTTAAGCCAAACCACCCTTTCAAACGGCACGGATTGACCTTCCCACATGTCCAACCCCGAAAACCAATTGCACCAAACTTCCTTTTTCGACAACAGATCCAACGCGTCTTCTTTTTCTTTGAAGTTCAATAACATTGAGAGACCACCAACGTACACAATGTCTAACCCACTAACCATGTTCTCGGCTAGCAATTCTTTCATGCACGTTAGCGTCTTCAAATCCTTGGACCTGCCAATCAGAGCCTTGCCACGGATATCAAAGAACGCAACAACGTTATCAGGAACTGTAATGGTCCTACAAGATGCCTCCGCAGGAACACCAGAACCCATGCTATGCTTTCCACTCAGTACTGCCCTAAAGGACAGCCCCGCACTTGGATGAAAAGATTGACCGTTAACCTTATTACGCCTATCAACTTCATCTTTGTCTTGTGACCTACCAAACTGCATCTCAGGAGCAACGCGCTTCCTATCAGGTCTCTCTTCAAGATTCCTCAACCCGATGTTTTCCGCCGCAAATTTGGCAACATTAACTTTCAATTTGTATGACCCCATCTTAACTCCATTCATCCTTTTCTCCAACTCCATGACATTACTTACCTTCCTAATCGAGCAAAACCCAAACCTATTCCCTTCTTTATCACGCTTCCTGGCAATGTAGGAACCCACAACCTCCCCATAATAACCAAAAAACTCCGACACCTCCCACGGGGTGCACCCACTTGGGAGGTTAGACACATAAAATTTGGTTACATCCCCTACCCCTTTCACATCCCCTTTGAAGGCTTGTCTTCCTTTATTCCGTCGAGCCTGAACTTCCTGCCAGCCCTCAACCATGAGGGCGGAAAATATATTGCAGAGAGAAATTGATTACTGATTGATCATAAGGGTGTATTCCACAACACAACACATCAACTTATGTTATCATTAACGAATACAATACCTCTTCTTATAAGACATGTTCTATGACTTGTAGTTCTTCTAGTTGAGTAAATTACACCATTCATCCTTGTTGTTATATCAAAATTACTAGTTTCGTCCCTTGACTTTATTTTTTTGCATGAACCGTCCTTATCTTGAAAACTTGTAACACCAACGGTCCTTATCTCGATAAGGACCGTTGGTGTTACAAGTTTTCAATGGATAGGGACTGTTGACGTTATCGATAAGGACTGTTGGTGTTACAAGTTTTCAAGATAAGGACGGTTCATGCAAAAAATAAAGTCGATGGACGAAACTAGTGATTTTGATATAACCACAGGAACAAACGGTGTAATTTACTCCTAGTTCTTATAATACACAAAATTCATAATTATCTTTCATTCATAAGTTTAACTATCGTTTCATTCACATGTATTAAATTTCAATCATTCATAGTTTTATTTCAATTCATCATTCTTATTTTGTTCCTAATTATATTGCAACAAACATCCAAGACATCTTCAATCAAAATTCAGTTAATCGATATGAGTTACCAATTTAAGAACGATTACTAATAAAGAAAATACAATCATTGCATCAATATATGCAAAACACATGATTGTATGCATACATAGAAAGACCCTAAAATACAAAACTATTAAAAAAAATCAAAATGACTACACTTAGAAAACATAGAAATACACGTTTTTTCACACGGGGGCGTACAAACATAACTAAAACAAGTTTTAATTTTAAACGATAACTTATCACTTAAAATTTATCATATAGATCTTAAATTGGATCAATAAATTAAAGTAAGCATGAAATAAATATGATTACAACCTAAGAAGATAAAGTAATTAAATTTTGACTTAAGCTAGAAACTAAAAAGTAAATTAAAATCAGAAAACTTACAAATATCGTAAGTTGGTGGTCGAGAAACAAATCAGATGCAAGGCTTCAATCAAAAGGTATGATAAGACAATTTCTTGTTGAGGCTTTCGATTGACTCCTTTTCAAGTAGATGTGTTTTGATATCGAGAGGAAAATTAGGTAGGAAAGACAAACCAACAAATTAATGAAGATATATATATAATTCAAGATGATTATAATGGGAGGGAAATTGTGTTTTAATTTGGGGAATTTTGATTTCAAATTTTAGGTTGGCGCGATTATTGACGTGCTTTCATTTTCTAAAAAATTTTGAAGTCTAATTTTTGCCGTGTCATAAATACTTCGTTAAAAATATAATATATCAATATTGACCATTTGTAGCATGTATCATAAATGGTGTGTAGGCACTTTTAAAGTAAAGATGTATGTAACTATCTGAATATATTTAGTTGGTAATTTGATATTTGGAAATAAATGGTATTTATGTTTTTGTTTGTTTATATAACAACCCGTAAATTTTCAGATTATTATAATACTATTTATTTTGTTGGAAAATGCAAACTAGTTATTTTCTAACAGTTACTGACATTTGGAATTCTAAAATGAGAGGCCATCTCATTTCTTAAGAAACACGACACCGCACACATACGGTAATTTACCACTAAGTGTTTAATAATAAATGTGAACTTATTTTACCAAGATGATAAATGTAAGCACACATGAGCTTAAATAACTATTTTGGAAAGTTATCCAGCACACTGCAGCACGCAGTAACCCACAAAACCAATAAATGTTATTGAGAAAAGTGAAATGATCACCTTTTTACACTCAATGGTGATTTACGAACAAAAACGAGAGGTTATCTCGTAACTTCAGAAAACACGGCACCGCACGCGTACCGACACGATTTAGTAACGACGCAACTTTTATGATCTAATTTCAAAGTAATAATGTTACCTTATTATTACACTCGCAAAAACGTTTCCACATATATAACTTATGTATTTTACGCATATCGGGAGGTTACATGTACAGGGGAACACGACAGAACATGGGGTACAATTAATAAATGTTTAATAAAAAAAAGATAAATAAAAATAAGACTAAAATACACCATTGGTCCCTAAACTTGTTCCTGCACATCGCAGTGGGACAAACCTTTCTTCATCAACTGATTAGATCATATGGCATCATTCAATAAAGAATAATTATTTTGTTGAATCAAATAATGCTTCATGTCAACAAATGATACCTGAACACCATATGATATATAGCGTTCTATAGCACTCAAGGCGTTTGGACACCATGACCTCATAAGAGCCATATTCTTCATCAAACCTATGTAGCAATGTCCATGATAAACCGTCTTGAAGCTCCCTTTTCATTCCAATTTTGCTTTCTAGTTTTTCATGAACCTTTCGACAACTTTTATCACAGAAAGCTCTTGGGAAGCAATTAGCGTCGATTGTTAATGACTCGTTTGAGCACTTTACGTGTTCTGTATTTGTGAAAAAAAAAGAATCATTCGTTCAATAAAGATACTACACTATAAATTTCTAATCAATAGAGATATTAATTGGCATACATTGTTTTTCACATAGAGAGCAACTGAGAGAAGAAGAATCTGTTTTGATGATAGGCATGCCACATATCTTACAAGCACAATAGGCATAATAATATGGTTCATCAGGTACCACCTGCACAATTAGAGTATTGAAAACGTTTAGTTTGTTTAAATTAGCTATGTACGAAGAACAAAAACAGGGGGTGTTTGGGAATTGGGATTGCTTATTATTTTTAAGTGCTTAATTGCTAAAAAAAAATAAGCATGTCTAAGCAGGCAGTTTTATCCAAGCCCCCAAGTAGTAGATAACCATACTAAGATAAGCTATCACAAACGTCTTTTTGATTCAATTTATTCACCTTCATGCCTAAGCATTTCACATGAAATGTAGAACTACATTGTTCGCAACAAATTAAATTCCCTCCATCAGCACATAAAATACACGCATCATCATAAACATCATCATAGAATCCTTTTGTGGTGAGATGTTTAATCCCATGGTGTTCCGGTTCATTTCGATTTCTTAAAGTTGTTTCCATAAACCGTGAAAGGGGAGTGATGCTACCATTCCCTCGAATTCTATCAATTCCAATGGCTTCATAGGGATCGTCACAAACTTTGCCTCCCGTGTGCACAAGGAAACCCCTTATGGTAAAAATGCAATGACAACAAGTACATAAAATCCCATTTCGCTCTGGTGTCGCATTCTTGAAACCAGCTTGAGTGGTTTCACCAGTGTAGTAGATGATTGCACTTTCCGGGACAATTTGGGATTCAATGAGCCACGATAGAATGGTGGCACTATTTTGCTTTTCCTTGGTGTTGCGGTTCTCGTGCCTCTTGCTTCTACAAGTGCTACTTCTTTGACCATCAAGTTTCTGTTTTCTGTTTGTTGATCCTCTCTCAATGGATCCTTTCTTGCTTGGATTTTGTTTCATAGGCTTTAAAGCCCTCCCTTTGTAACACTTTTCCATGAAGAAAGTTAAACTGTTACTACTAATAGTTTTACCTTTCTGATTGTTCTTCGTGACAAGGTCAAAGTCAAAACTTGTTTCATGAAAGTGTCGGGATCAAGGTCAAAGTCAATGTCAAAGAACGGTTCAAATCGCTGCATTTGGTTGTCTTCAGGTGAAGATAACCAGTCGCCACTAGTATTACCATTGTACTGATCAATGTTAAAGAAATTGTCAACAAATTGGTACTCTTCCTAATCAGGAGGATAAAATTGATCATCAAACTGTTGCACAAGCTCCCATGACTTGTGATCATCTGACATGTATTGGTGTTGTTCCTCTACATGACCAGCCTGTGAAAACTTGCGAATTTGTAAGTGTTGATTAATGTTGTTGTAAGAGAACCCAAAATCAGTTATATATCATATGGCATTCAAGTATCATTTGCTCACATGAAGCATTCTTTGATTCAACAAAATAATTATTCTTTATTGAATGATGCCATATGATCTAATCAGTTGATAAAGAAAGATCCATATAATGAAGAGACCAGAAACAAGAAGAGAAGAAACAAGGTATTAAGATACAAGGAATCTGACAAAATCAAATATAAAGAAACAAAAGTATAAATGTGTATGGACTAAAATACCCTCGACTACATGACAAAAATCAGACATTGACTTTGGTATTAGTGGTCAAGGGACTTCTTTGGCATTAAAAACCCAAATTTTGGACCTCCAGCAATGAAAGGGGCAAGGTTTGTCCCACTGCGATGCGCAAAAACAAGTTTAGGGACCAACGGTGTATTTTAGTCTAAAAATAAAAATAAGCCTGCCCTAACCCTACCCATTAACCCACGTCCCCTCCTTTTCATCTTTTTCTTTTTCTGTTTCCCCTCTTCCTCGCCTCCTCCCACACAAACACAAGAATAGGTATTTTCTTCTCTCTTTTTCTAAGTCAACCAAAGCCATCACCATCACCATGCCATATCCGTGCTATCTCCACCCTAGCAGTTAGAAGACCACCTTGGGAGCGGCTGTGGACAACGATGGCAGCCAGGAATGAGCACCACTCTCCAGTCGAGACAAGAAAGAAGAGACACGACCTTCTCCTTATTCATCTATAAATAGAAGCGAGTTTTCACAGGTTTTATTCACTTTTCACACACAATCACACAAAATTAAGGTTTGTAATTATTTAAGGGTCTTTCAAATTGAATTGGGATTTGGTTAATTCGAGTTGTAATTTGTTCAATTCGAGTGTCATTGTTCTTGTAATCGAGCTTTTTCCAAGATAGTTCGGGTACACTTTGTGTTCTTGTTTGGTTCTCATCTCCATTCGACATCACCACCACTAATTTTGTAAGGAACCTTATTAAATTTAATGTTACTCTTGTTAATTTATTTTGTTTTCTTGAAACCGAATAGATGGAAACAAATAGTGAAAAGATGAACTGGTCTGTGTTCTTGTTAATTGTTGTTGTTGTTGGCTACGTGTGGTAAAAAGGCAAGAAAAAGAAAACCTAAAACTTTGAAATTAGCTTATTTGGTAATCGGCTTATGTGTATTCTTGGCTTATTTGTATTTTTGATCCAGCTTATTCCTAACTTAATCGACATACATTCGGGTTATATGCTTTGCTTATTTCTTTTTTGCTTGTCCTTGTGATGCCTCGGCTGAGAAACATAACCAGTAGAGAGGTATTTGTCTCGCTTGTTTTGTGTTCAATTCCTATAAGTCCTAAGCCTAAAAAAAACACGAATTAGGAATGAAAAATATACACGAAATTTTTGCCAAAACTCACAAAAATGTGAATCCCCGGCAGCGGCGCCAAAAACTTGATGTGTCTCACGAGTGCAAGATTTTAAAATTTATAATACGATCTACCAATGATTCAAACAAAACACAGAGGAGCAAGTATACTCGTCCGTGTGTAGCAAGAAATGATTCGGTAAGCCGAGGTCGTTCACAAGGATTTTTTTAGTTTTATAATGTGAGTATGAAAATAACGAGCTTATCAATGATTCGCAAGTAGCAAGCAAGCAATAACGAGAATTAGAATTCAATATTTTAAAACTACACTTGCCTAGACTAGTTTAAACAATTTCCCTTGTTTGATTGTGACAATGGTTCCGAAACTTGATCAACAAATTAGATGGTGATCTAACTAGATTATATGGTGTTCTAATCTTCCCGTTTTTGACACTTACAATCCTCGTCAAGATTTTAAGATGACAAAAACCATATCAAGATTGATCAAGCAAGACTTAAACAACTCTACCACTTGATTTACGGTAGTTTCACAAGTAATTGACAACCATATTTTTTAGTTTCTTGTCTAACCAAGTTACTTACGAAATGGCCAATGTATAAGGCAATGCCTTTATAGACAAAGGGTGACAATTGATTAATTAACAATGTTTCTTTCGACCTATTACATCATCAACAATCAATTTAACTTGATAAACCATTATGTTGCATGAAACTTAAAAGCAAAATTCATTTTTTAGTTTAACCTTGAGGAAGACATGGAACCATGGAGTCACAATCATTCAAGTCTCATATTAAAAACATCATCTCGGCAAGTGCACAAAGGCACTAGCCGCTCATGGCAAACAAAGTCATAATCACAAAAATGTTAACACTTGAAATCATAACTAGAAAGTCTTACAAATGTTGTAATGGTGATTAAAAGAATTAGGAATGATTCCTTGATGATTACAATGGCGAATTATGGTTCCAAACTTCACTAATTACCTGCGTTCTTGTTCCTTGAAAACCTTTCTTGAGAGAAAGTATGTGTAGAACTGTTTAGTGTGTCTAAATGATGATCCTCTTCTCTCAAAAAAGTTCCTAATAAGTAGATTGACAACCCTTGGCCACCAAGAAAATTTCTTGGGCATCAAAGGCTATTAAACACTGAATTTGGTGTAAATGGGAAGTAATGGTCGGCCAAGTGAAGAATTTGGAGCATTTAGGAGTAATTTAAAACTTGAGAAAAATTCAGCTTTGGGCGGTTGAGATCCCAACTGGGCGGCTGAGACCTCACTGTCCACTCCAACCGAGCGGTTGGGGTGACAGCTCATGTTTGGGTTTTGGCCTTTAATGTTATTCTTAACCCTTGGATTGTAAATATATGCCATAATGAGCCTTGTAAACATTTCTTCATTGTTTTCATGAACACTTGATCATTTCTTCATGCTTGGGAGCCTTTATAACTTGAATCTTTAATCTTTGAAAGTTCTCCCAAGGTTCTTGTTATGGATGGAATCTTTCTTTGTGCAAATGTTCTAGTTTTGATGACATTTCTTCCTCTTTCTCGTTGCTTCTTTTGACATGGTTATACTTGAACCTAAATATAACTTCTGTACCTTTTAAGCGTAAAATGTTCACAAACACAACCAAATACTATGCACAAATGTACGAATAACGCGACTAAAATATGTATGAAGTAAGAGTTATCAGTTTCCAAACTGAAGTTTTGTGTTAAGTGTGTTTGGGCCTCAATCCCACTTCATTAGAGTGTTAATTGTTTTGTTAGTTGATGGGATGCGAAGCCTGTTTGAGTCCAAAAGGGTCCGTTCGGTTTGTAATAACACAAAGCCCATCCTACAATTTTATTTGAGTGTGTGTGTAACAACTGGGCCGAAGCCCAGTACCGGGGTCCGTTTGGTTTTCGTACAACCCACCAGGGCGTTGGTTTGTTGCAACAGTCCACATGTATGGTATCGACTCAAATAAATCGTAACTCACATCCAACTTGTTTCGACTCGCCATTGCACACGACTCTTCCATTGGTAACACAACATACAATATAACGCAAATCTTAATATTAAAATGAAACCTGAAACAAGTATTAAACATAAACGGAGTTTTAAAAATAAATTAATTAAATGAGCTTACCATTACCACACGTAATTTAAATAAAAGGTTTTCACATTTCTAAATTATACGAAATGTTAGCTTGTAAACATATATTTCAATTGTCAAATCGGATAATATATCTCGGTGAAACCCGTTATAAACTTTTGACAATTAGTCATCTTAAATAGAATATACACTCGGTTTATGCCGAATTTTCTATAAACATATCTACTATTTTACAATTTACAAATGAAATGTGTAACACCCCAAAATTTCAACTTAGCAGCGGAAGGCTAATCGGGGTATTACTTCCTGGATCACATTTATAAATCATAGAAAATGATTCTAAAAGAGACGTTTTGATAAAAGTCGTTATTATTCAATAAAAACTCATTGTTATGGGTAGAAAAGTGAGGCCACACGGTTTAAGTTACACAAAAGAGAATCATGAGTTTGTAGAAAATGATAACTTATTTTACACCAATTTAAAAGGGTCTTGATGCCCACTCTGTGCTTCGAGATTCCTTCCTTTGTTACCTGAGATAAACATGCTTAAAATGTCAACAAATATGTTGAGTGAATCCATAGGTTTAAAGTTAATCAATGAACACAAGATAAATAGTGATAATTGCTTCGAAGATAATTAATCATGGAAAAACAGTTATTATTGCCCTAAGCTCATGACACCAAGACTCAACTGCATACACCCAATTACTGATGTACGTGGTTTTTGCCCCCAAGGAGGTAATTGCGAGTTACCTATTGAAATTCAAATATAGTGCGCCCCATTATTTCCGATAACAAGGACGAAGTCATTAATCCCTATATATCTATCCACAATACTTGCGTTCACTCGCGGTGACTAATGGTTCATGATGTGAGGGTCTTTTTGGCAAGGTACTTAGGCAATAATAATAATCAGATAAACATACAGTTGCAAAAGTCTTGTGTTCTAGTTTATAGCATGTATCTCTCTCAAGGGGATTGGAAAATAAGTAAAAGTAAGGCTATGAACTAACCTTAGTGATAATAGAAAAGTATGGCAAGATCAAATGTGTGATGGCAACGGCTCCGACACGAAACCTAAATATGACATGGAAAGTCTAAGATTTTTGGTAAACATTTGGTTACGATCTCAAATGGTGATGTTTGGAAAACGGTTTAGTAGTGAGGTACTAGTATCGTTTCTACTTGTGTGGAAATGCTTAAAGTTAAAAACCAAAATATTTATTTCATTATTCAAGTTATTTACTTCTTAGGAAATCGTATTTATATATATTCGAAATGGTTTTGTAAACTGTCGATGTTTGATCTTCAGGTTTTACTGACCAGGTTTTAATATTTATAAGTGTCTCGTTTACCTATGGTCTACCTTATGCACTAACGGGCAGTATACCCGATCGTGTGTAGTGTAGTAATTGGTAAAACCGAGGTCGTCTCAAGAGCTATGTGAGCGGATTCTAATTAAGTCTAATGTCACTAATTTTAATTGGATTAAGGTTGAAATGATTAATTAACTATAAAGACAAGAAATGAAAGAAAGCAAATAAAGGCAAAGGTTGTGATCAATGGGGGAGAAGTGTGCTAACATAGTTACTCATCCTATCAAGTTATGTTTACGTCTAATTACTTCCAATTGATTCAAGTGGGGGTTTAGGTCGCTAGGACAACATTTGGTCAGTTCGTCCTAACATATCAGCAAAGGTTTCCACCGAAGATCAAGCTACTACCCTTGAAAGTCCAGTTGTTTTTAGTCCCCTAAGCCAAGTCATTAAGTTCCGCTACATGCAAGATTCATAACAATGAGTGCCCAGGCGCTAGCATCTTAGACACTCATCCCTAACTTCTTAAGCTCATCCAAACGGCAGGTGATCATTTGGTTAGTTCGCACAAGCGAAGAAGGGTCGTCAGTTGGTCAATTCTTACCCTTCCCACTTAGTCTACCTACTTAGGGTCAGTTGGTCAATTCTCCTAAGCAACTAGACACTACCGCCATTCAAAAGTACCGAAACAAGGGTAGCTACCAACAAACTATGCATGCATACACTAGAAACAATTATACGGAAGCAATGTAAACATAAACATAACAATTAAGGAATCATAAATAGGCTAGCACCATAGGTGCTTAGCCGATCATATTAAATGAAACATTCAATTCAATGTTTGACATAATGAAATACATGAATCAAAAGTAAAAAGAAAGATAACGCTAATGTTTATCGTTAGGGAGTGATTTCTCCCTTGGAGATGGCTCCGTATACCCCTCAAGATCTGCCTTCAGTCCCCTACTCACGTTCTCTGCTTTGTGGTGTAGAGTGAATGATGTGAAATGCAGAATTTAGGGCTGGTATTTATAGGCCAGATCTAGTTACGGCATAACTTAAGTTGAGAGTTACGTCGTAACCTATATAAATCCATAATTGCTCTCGTTATAGCTGGCTACGGCATAACACATGGACTGAGTTATGCCGTATCTTCAATACAGGTTACAAAATCATGATTACGCCGTAATCGTTGGAAAGAGTTACGGCGTAGCTTGCAGCGGCGTGGAACATCATTTAACCTAATTGGTTACGACATAATCCTTAGATGGAGTTACGCCGTAATCTGCTGTTGAGTTGGTCTTCTGAGTCACGCTCTTATTACGGCGTAATGTGAGGGAGGAGTTACATTGTAATTACTTCACAATGGGCATACTATCATATATCTTCAATAAACTCTCCAAATCCGCGTCTCTTTAGCTCCAATACTCGTAATTTATCTGAAAGTGAAATATAGAGGAAAACAAGCGTAAATCCATATAAATGATATAAAATACGAGCATTATCAGGGGAAATTGACACTTAATATTCAGGACTATTTGATGTTATCAAATATCCCCCCACTTGAACTCTATTTGCCCTCAAGTAGACCTTATTAGATAAATTTCTAAAAAGATATCTCCTATTACCTGGAAAATATAAGTTTAAAAATCCCTTATGCTAGAATAAAATAAAGCCGAACACCTCACGAAATGGGAACAAAACACTCAAATCTCTCAACTATTCTAAGTGTCAATTTCGGGGTGATCACTCAAAGCACAGTCATAGCATGTATTCAATCATAAGCTTGGCGGTTACACAAATCTCCACCACTAGAGTTAAGGACTAAAAAATTCTCGAAGGCAATATGGGTAGACACGACAAAGGTTAAGGGTGAATCGTCATTACTAACATGTCATGGCGAAGCGGACAAAATCAATGACACATGACCAAATCCATGGCCAAGACACCAAAGATTGCTCGCTTCATCACCTAGACACGCTTCACGACTAAAGGGTAGGATAAGACAGGGGATATAATTGGTGTAAAGTAAAATAACAAGCAAATAGTCTAAACCTATAACCAAGTCATCACCGCTTACCGTTCATCCAAAGTTCAAGTTTCAAGGCTAAGAAACCGGATCATGATATATCAAGTAGATGTGCCATTAGAGGACGTCATGATGGGCGCATTACCTTCTTCTTCAACTGTTGGCGCAATGATTGCCAACTCTATTCTTCAATTGTGACCGAGGTAGCCTCCTCGATACTAAATCTATGATAAGCTCTTAAACATAGTGCTTATAATTTTGCACTCTTACAATCAACAATCAACAAATAACTATAACTTTTTTTTTCCGAATCACTTCATTTATTTTATTATTTTTTACATAACAACTAAACATAGCACCCCCCCTTGAGATGAACAATATAAGAATTTGGGGGGGGGGTCTTCAATGATCTTTAAATATATGTCTTTGACGAAAGCGTGATTCCCAAACCTTTCTTCTTGAACTTTGAACTTAGGCAAACAATGACTTCCCAATCACAAATAAAGACTACACGGTAGGCTAAGGTGTATGGGTGTATCGAAACAATATATTGGGTGAACAAAATGAAAGGAATGGCTCAGACGAGTGTATCTAGTGTTATCTTGCACTAAAGGTGAGTGCAACAAAAGAGTTTAACATGGGGGGCGAGAAGTCGAGGTGACTAATCGATAGACACACAAGGATAGGCTTTTTGGGTGATAATCCTATAATATTGCCTTCTTAAACTGAATAATCCAAATACATTAAGCTAACTCAACATACCTCGTCTATGGTCTCGAAATGATGCAAAGGCAAAGTTCTAAAGTTTACAAGCTACCGGCACACTCATAATTTGGTAGATTTGGGGTAAATATTTGGAAACGAATAAGGCTAATCTTACCATATAATATTAAGGGTTATAATGTGTTCGGCTAAGGTCTAATCTAGTTAGGTTAAGAAAAACATGTCAAAATTTTAAAAATGGCATAATTTTTCAAAATAAACTAGAAAAACGAAGGCAAAATAAAGTTCAAAAGATAATTCTACTCCCGTCCCCCCACTTGAAGTGTACAAAGTCCCTTTTGTACTAAACGTTTAAATAAAGGTGAAGAGAAAGTAGAATTAGAGCGAGAACTTCCCTGAAATTTGCTACTAAAAAGAAAGAAGGCCCATGAAAAGAATCGTGCCTTCGCTTAAGCATCCACGAGCAAACTTCATTCCCTGAAATCACACTCATAATTCTAAAAAAAAGAAACAGAAAAACAAAAAGAAATCTAACTCACTTTTGTAGGAATCACGGTTGCTTTTAGCGTATGCAACAAGCCTTTTAAACCACTTGGTGTCCCAAGTGGACGAGTGTAGTCACGTGAGGGCTTAAAGGGAACATACCCACAAACTTCATTTGAAACTAATACAAGGTTATTGTGCTTAAAGAGAACGAATTAATACTGAGGATTGTTGGAATCACTCCTAACCTATATTACAAGTGTTAGTAATTAATATGTAATAGTTAGCTTAATTAGGCCTTTATGTTTGTTATTATGCTAAGGCTTATGTAGAAGGCCCATAAGCCTTGGCCCAAGGCTAATAAGGAAAGGAAGGGACTAGGAGTGTTGCCCTAGCTCCCTCTCCTATAAATAGTCTTGTAAACCTTCATTTGAAGGTTGGTTGTTCACTTTTCTCATTCACTCTAAGCATAAACCTTTCTTCATTATATTCGTGTGTTTGGCTAAAGTGTTCATCCGATCTCTCTTACCTTATTTCTTATATTGATGCTTGTGTTACAAACATGGTGACCTAACATTGGTATCAATCGCCAAATAGTTAGGTGAAATTTCTTTTGTTTTTTGAAGTATTTCTCTACGCGTAACTCTCGGTACTCAAACATTCAAACGAATCAAAACTCAAATTTTTTCACTTTAAAACTCAAGATTATTGTACTTTAAAGGTTATTTGGTGATGAAGTTTAAGTTTTTGGCATAAAGTTTGCAACTTTACGTGTGGAGAAGGTTTTTTAAGCTTGGTTTAATACGTGTAGTTCTGTCTACGCGTAAGGTGTATAAGGTTTTTTGATCATCAAGTTTCACACTTTTGTGTTATTTTGGTGATATTAAAGCTTTTTCATCATAAAGATCTGGTTTTGAAACACTTTTGGGTAGAAATCTAAGTTTTGGCATTTCTTACGCATAACTAAACCCTAGTTGTTACGCGTAAGCATTTCAAAGTTTAATCTTTAGTGTTCTTGGTTTACTCAGTGTTTTCTTGCTTGGATAAGCCTGAAAACACTTCGACTTTGGATATCTTCTACACTGGATAAGTGTAAAAGATTTTTGGGATAAAACCCTAGTTTTACGCCTAAGCAAACACTTACGCGTAGCATATTTACGCATAAGCATTTTCTTACGCCTAAGCCTTGTCTTACGCATAAGCAAATCTTACACATAAGCATTCTACTACTAAGCTTTTGTTTTACGCATAAGCTAAGGTTTCATTAACCCTACGCGTAAGCTCACTTCTTACGCGTAAGTTGGTGTTTTTACGCATAAGGTAATTTCTTTGCCTAAGCTTGTTTTCTACGCATAAGCACTCTTCATCAACAAAGTTTCATTCGACTACAAAGATCCATCATCAACACAAGTTTCAAGATGTCTCAACCACCATACTCTAACTACTTTCCTCATGTGTATCCTCAACAACAACAACAACAACAACTCCATCAACAACAACAATTTTATCAACAACTTCAACAACAACAACAACAACAACAACAACTTCAACAACAATTTCCTCAAGGAGCAATTCAACCACAAATGATTCAACCACAAATGATTCAACCACCACCTAGTCTTCAAGTACAACCCTACACTAACTTTCACAATCAACATCCATCCAGGAATACTATGAAGGAACCGTCTTGGTTTGGCAAGATGTGTGAAGCTTTAAGCAGCCAACAATCCATACATGAAGCTGGATCACTTGATAGACCTCCAATGCTCACTCCCGGAAACTATGATCAATGGGTGATAAGGTTCTTTAGGTTTTGTGATCTAAAGAAACCACATGGAAAGTTCCAGAAGAAGGTCATCATGGAAGGTCCATTTCAGATGCCTACTGTCACTGTACCCGGAGATCTAAATGCTAATCCACCAAGAGGTGATGTCACCAACGTTGCAAATCTTAATGAACTCACTACTGATCAAATTCTACACTACGAAGCAGATGAACTTGCAATGCAATTTATCCTTTTGGGATTACCCAATCTGATACTTCGAAGTGTTGATGCTCAAAAGACTGCTAAAGCAATGTGGGAGCATATTCATCTTCTCATGGAAGGCACATAACTCAATAAAGAAGACATGGAATCCAAAATCTACTTGGCTTATGAACACTTCATGATTGAACCCGGAGAGACATTAGAGTCATATCATCATCAATTCTCAGATATCATCAATGACTTGGATAAACACAACATCATTATGCCAAGAATTGCTGTCAACACTAAGTTCCTGAGTAGCCTTGGTCCTGATTGGGAAAAGTATGTCATTTTCATCCATCAAGTGAAGAATCTTCATCATGCTACATACAGATTGTTGTACGACTATTTGAAGCCCCACCAAAAGGAAGTTGACAAAGAAAGGGTTATCCGTGGACTACCTGTTTCGCCATCACTTCGGGATAATCAACAATTAGCTTTGTGGGCTCAAGTATGTTATCCTTAATTCCCGAATTTGCCAACAACTTTCACAAATCCTCCACAACCAACTGCAACAATTACACCATATGATCCGTCACAGCACCAATCTCAAGAAACTCAATTGGTTCCATACAACAACAACAACAATGATCAAGCACTTTATACTTAATCTAATGAGGATACAGAAGCTTTCGATGCATTGCAACAAGGGTTTGTCATGATTGCTAGAGCCTTCGACCGATATTCAAACAAATCCAACAATCGCATTCGTACCTCATCAAACACAAGGAATCAGGCTGTTGTTAACAATGGAAGTGTTGAAGTTCAGAATCGTGGTAATGTTCGTCAGATGGGCGGTGGTCAAGGGTTTAATCCAATGGGAAGGAATAACATGGGTGCTCCACAACAACAAAGGGCTCAAGTGGTTGAACAGGGTAATGCTCAGAATGGGATTAATGGTCTTCGTTGCTATAACTATAATGAGAAGGGTCATCTGGCTAATGCATGCCCAAAGCCGAGGACAAGAGGCAGCGCTTATCACAAAGAGGCTTTACTCTTGGCTCTTAAGGATGAAGCTGGTGGAACTCTTACGAACAAGGAATAGAGCTTCATGGAAAATGCAGATTCTGATGATGATATGGAGGACTTGCAGGCTAATGCAGCAGTTATGTTGATGGCAAACATGCACGAACTCCACTTGAGTGACACAGGCCCATTGTATGACACTGACGGCTTGTCTCAGGTACCGGATCAAACCATATTCATTACTGATATGATATCTCCGCCTACATCTGTATCATACATGCACGAACATGCACGAACTCCACTTGAGTGACACAGGCCCATTGTATGACACTGACGGCTTGTCTCAGGTACCAGATCAAACCATATTCATTACTGATATGATATCTCTGCCTACATCTGTATCATACGAGGATCAGAGTGTTCAACATGAGCCGTCTACATATCATTCCGATGATAATCAAATAGATCCCGTAGTTATATTTGATGATCAAGATAACCTTATGGTTACCATTGATAATCAAGTTGACTCCGTGGTTATACTTGAGGATCTGACTAATGATCATGTTGAGACTCACATTGAACAAGCTGAACTTCCGTCTGAGCTCATGACCTTATTTAAAGACCAAGAATCTCGCCTGGAAATATGCAAGGACATCAATAAGCAATTAAAAGACAAAAATGCACTGTTAACTAAGGATAATGAATGCTTAAAAAATCAACTCAACATTTTTCAAACTCAAGAAAAACATGAAAAAGGTTTTGAAGTCGCTTTTGCTAAATCTTACCAAAATGAAAATTATTAGAACAACAGATACGTGATCTAGTCGCATCTAAGAATGCTTTGCTGTCTCAAATAGAACAACTGAAATATGATCATAAACAACAACTTAACGCTCTCACTTTGTGTTGGGATATGAAAGTACTGAAGATTGACAGAGTGTTACAGAAAGATAAAGTACTGTAAACTATAAAGTACTGGAAAAAGTCAAAGAGTCAAAGTACTGCTTAATGGTAAAGTCAAAGTACTGCATACGAGGTCAAAGTACTGCAAGATCAAAGAACTGTTTTATTCGTTTATAGAAAGTCTTGTAATTCTAGAATATTCTATATTAGATTACTTGACGTACAAGGATATATATTGTAAACCGACTAGGGTATCCTTGAGCCTATAAAAGGACCCCTAGATTGGCATAATACGTACGTGATTTTATTAGAGTTTTAGAGAGAAGTTCGATATTATTAGAGTTGTTAAAGATCTGCATAATAAGCAGAGTTAGAGTTATTAATAAAATCGTTCATAGTTAAAGTTATTCTTCTTAGCTTTGTTAAGTAAATTCCGCATACTTAATAGAGTTTGCTCAGTGTTTCTCTGTTAATAACTTAGGATTTATCCGAGGTTATTAAACCTTAACAAGCTATTTAAGTTAGTTTGGTTAGAGTACATCGATCCAACAAGTGGTATAAGAGCTTGTGTGGAAACTCTGACTAAGAAGAAACCCTAAAACCTACAACACAACCTAAAGATGTCGACTGATTCTGTTCCACCACCTTCCATCACCTCAATGAGGATTCCTGTAATCAAGAAGGGTGAATATGACTTATGGTGTATGAAGATGAGGCAGTACATTGCCATTACAGACCATGCTCTATGGAATGTAATTGTCAATGGCAATGAAGTAGTTCTAGATCCTATAGATGTTCCTGGACAACCTAAAGCACCCAAACCAGTCTTACCAGCAGCAACCTTAAGGAATCAAGAGAAGGCTCTAAATATTCTCTTGTCTGCCATTCCAGATGGTCATCTTCTCAAGTTTCATGATGCTAAAGATGCTAAGCAGCTCTGGGCTGCTCTCAAGACCAGATTTGGAGGGAATGAAGCTTCTAAGAAGATGCACAGAAATCTGCTAAAGCAACAGTTTGAAACTTTCACTGTAGGTGAAAGAGAGAGTCTTGATGCTGCATATGATAGATTTCAAAATCTTCTTAATATGTTGGAGTTATACAAGGCAGAAGTATCGGTTGAAGATGCAAATCTCAAGTTTTTAAGGAGTTTGCCATCCATATGGCATGTGATTGCTACTATGATCAGAGGACAACCAGGCTTAGATGTTATGGACTTTTATGATCTCTACAATCATCTGAAGGTATATGAGCATGAGATGAATGGTCAAACAAGTTCTAAGTCACACAATATTTCTTTTCTATCATCTGAAAAGAGGGGCAGTACTTCCTCCAAAAGTACTGCTTCTCCAACTCAAAGTACTGTGTCGTATACTGCTCCCACCTATGCTCAGCAAACCCCAACACCTACTACTATGCATTCAGATGAAGTTGTGTGTTCTTTCTTTGCACAACAAGCTTCTTTACCTGTCGTTTATGAAGAAGATCTCTCCCAGATTGATGAGGATGCTTTAGAAGAGATTGATATCAGATGGCAAGTTGTTTTGATCACTGCAAGGATCAAGAAGTATATGAATAAAATAGGAAAGAGCATTGACTTCAAACCTAAACAGGGAATAACTTTTGACAAATCCAAAATTGAATGCTTCAATTGTCAAAAGACTGGACACTTTGCAAGGGAGTGCAGGTTTGCTAAGTATCAAGCAAACAGGATGACTGAGAAACCAAAGCTAGAGCTAAAAGAAATCCCTATTACTGAAACAAAGGCTTTGGTTGCTCAAGAGAATTTGTCAGAAGTTGACTGGAGTGAAGAGTTTGATGATGAACCAGTGACTTATTGTATGGTAGCAGTGGAAGAAGTAGTTGAAGATTCAGTGGAAGAGTTGGACTGGAGCACTGTTTTTGATGAGGAAGTTGATCATGCTGCTTTGGAATCTGGAGATGGGTTTGGAGGATTCGACTGGAGCTTGGAGTGTGAAGATGATTCTGTTCTACTTGCAATGGTAGCTACTTCACCAAGTTCAACCCCTATCTCTGAGGTATGCTCAAATTGTCATGATTTCTATCAAAAATTGCTAAGTAATTATGTGTTTGAAAGAGATAATTGTGTTAAGGCTAGGTCTGAGGTAGCAGGTTATCAAATAACCTTAGAGTCAATGGAAGCCAAAATTATAACACATGAAAATAATGAAATGGCTTGGGCTGAAAAATATGAACAACAGGATTACCAGTTAAAACTTAGTGAATGGAAACTAAACTATAAAATTGCTGAAATTGAGAAACTCACTAAGGAGAGAGATGATCTGTTAGCAAAGTTTGATGCCTGGAAAGAATCTGGTCTGTCACATGTTACTTATGTTCAAAAACAGAGAAGAGCATACATTAGAACTGGCTTAGGTTTTGGTATGGACTTTGATAACATAGAAGAAAACACATCTAGTGATAAGGATGAAGGTGATTTTGAGGATATTACCACTAGTGATGATGAACTCATTAATTATGTAGACACAGATAGTAATGAGGGTTCAATTAGTGAATCACCTCCTGAGTATAAGAAAGACAGAGGTTATCATGCTGTTCCACATCCAGTTGGTAGTCATCAACCCATAAGACCTGATGTTTCACATTTTGGTGTAGACAGTCTAGAGTTTAGGAATAAGCTTATTGGTCAATCTAGGTCTGAAACCCCAAAAGAATCTGTTGAAACAAATCTTCAAAGTCAAGCAGTACCTTCTACTCAAAGTACTGCTCCACAAGCAGTACCTTCAGGAAAACCTTTTCAAAACAATACTGCTAAACCTTTTTGGGATAATTTTGGTCAAAACAGATTTAATCATTCACCTAGAAGGCACAATAGTTTTGGTCATAGACATAGAAGAAGTCATATTGGGAGTATGGGTGAAAAACTGTGTTTTGTGTGTTTTAGTCCTAATAATTTAATCAAGGATTGTGAACATCATTCAGAATATCTTAAGAAATTTTCAAAGAATAGGACTGCTCACCAGAAACCTAGAGAGAACAAACCAGTTTGGAATAATTCTAATAGGGTCAATCACAACAATTTCTCACCAGATCATAGGTACCCCCACCAGAGAAGACCTTTTTCTAAACCATAAGTATCTTCACAAGCAGTACCTTCTCAAAGTACTGCTCAGACAAACCAAGGTACTACAAATACCACTTGGCACAGAAATCCTAGGAGATCTCACTACTATCAACCTAGAAGGTACTACAATTCACATAGGGGATCTAGATCACAGGAACCAAGTGTTAAAACTGAATGGGTTAAGAGAGAAAGTACTGCTGAGGGACAAACTGTACTTTCAACAAAAAGTGAATCTGATGTTTTCATAATACAAGAAAAAGAGAATGTTTTTGCAAAAGAAAGTTCTGTTGAAAATCTAGAAAGTTTTGAAAATCCACATGCTAAAAATCAAAAGATAATTCTGGATCATGTTTTGAAAAACAGTGGAAATTACATACTCAAAGAATTTGAGTTTGTAACTCCAAAAGGGGAACACAAGTCAGTAATGGCTTGGGTTCCTAAAAGAGACTAACTCTCTAAATCTTTGTGCAGGGCAACCCAGAGGAGGAGCTTAAAGATCATCTTATTGTGGATAGTGGTTGCTCTGGAAGTATGACAGGAGATAAGGATATTCTGTCAGATTTTAGATCTTTTAGTGGAGGAAGAGTTGCATTTGGGAATGATCCCAATGGAGTAAGGATTACTGGGAAAGGAACTATCAAAGCAGGGCGTATAGATTTTGAGAATGTTAGATATGTGAAGGAGCTGAAGTTCAACTTATTGTCAGTTTCTCAAATCTATGACAAAAAGCATCCTGTGTTATTCACTGACACAGAATGTCTCATTCTTTCTTCTGAGTTCGAGCCTGTTGATGATAACTTGGTAGTACTCAGAGTACCAAGAACCAATGATGTGTATAGTCTGGACATGAAGAGTCTTAACTCTTATGGAAGAGCCACCTGTTTAGTGGCAAAAGCAACAACTGAAGAAGCACATCAGTGGCATAGACGATTGGGCCATGTAAATTTTAAGAATATCAACAAACTGGTCAAAGGCAATTTAGTTAGAGGTCTACCTTCAAAGACTTACAAGAATGAACACTCCTGTTTGGCGTGTAAGAAGGGAAAACAACACAAAGCTTCATGCAAGAAGCTTGAGGAGAGGACAATTAGAGAACCTTTGGAGTTATTACATATGGATCTGTTTGGTCCTGTCTCTGTGGCAAGTTTAAATAAGAAAAAGTACTGCTTAGTTGTTACAGATGATTGCAGTCGATTCAGTTGGGTATTTTTCTTGGGATTTAAAGATGATACTTTTGATGTTATTCAGACATTAATAATAGCACTAGAAAACCAATTGAGACTCAAGGTCAGAGGTATTAGATGTGACAATGGAACTGAATTCAAGAACAAGCTTATGGATGAATTTTGTGCTAACAAAGGAATCAAGAGGGAGTTCAGTATTGCAAGAACACCACAGCAGAATGGTGTTGCAGAGAGGAAGAATAGGACTCTGATTGAAGCAGCTAGAACTATGCTTGCAGATTCACAACTACCTATTCAATTCTGGGCTGAAGCTGTAAGTACTACTTGCTATGTACTCAACAGAGTATCAGTCACAAAACCATAGATGAAGACACCTTATGAGTTGCTGATAGGTAACAAACCCAACATTCATTTTATGAAGCCTTTTGGATGCCCTCTTACTATTTTAAACACAATTGATAATTTGGAAAAGTTTGATGGCAAGTCAGAAGAAGGATATTTATTGGGTTATTGTACCAACAGTAAGGGATTTAGAGTGTACAACAGAGTCACTAAGAAGATTCAAGATTGCCTTCATGCCGAGTTTTTAGAATATCAAGACAATCAGAAGGGTAAAGGTCCTGATTGTATGTTTGATCTTGAGGTTTTAACTCCTTCTATGAACTATGTACCTGTTAGAGAAGAAAATCAACCTATACATGATGTAGAAGACTCACAGTATGTTGTTCATGGAGTTCATATTAGACCTAATGCTGTTCCTGATGCTACAAAGCAAAGTACTGAAGTTCCAAAGCAAAGTACTGATGCCCCAGCACAAAGTACTGATATACCAAGAACTTCAATATCTGCTGAAGATCAAGATATTCAAGAGACACTTAATCAGATGCTCTTACAAGATGTAATGGCACATTCTTATTCTGATGAACAAAGAAGAGCTTATGAAGCAGCAAAGAAAAAGACTAATACTGAAGAATACTCTTACAGTACTTTGGACAGTACTTTCGACCAAAGTACTGCTGCACCAGTTGACAGTACTTTAGATGATTTGGATGATCCTACCATGCCTGGATTAGAGGAAACTGATGATGAGTTTGCAGCTGAAGGTATTTTCTCAGATTCCAATGAAGATGCTGATTTAACTAACTTGGATGATGCGTATGGAGTTCCACAGTCTCCAATCTTAAGGATTCATAAGAATCATCCTTCTGATCAAATCATTGGTCCTTCTACTTCTGGAGTGATGACAAGACACAAAGCTAAGAGTTTTTATAAACCTCATAATGCTTTACTTAGCTTTGTTTACAAACAGAACAGGCTAAATCATAAGGACCATCAAACATGTTTGTTTACTTGCTTTATTTCTCAAGAGGAACCCAAGAATATTGCTCAAGCATTGACAAAAGAAAGTTGGGTTGAAGCTATGCAAGAAGAACTGCTACAATTCAAACTTCAAGAAGTTTGGGTATTATGTGATCTTCCAGATGGGAAGAAAGTTATTGGAACCAGATGGGTTTCAGAGTCAAGAGAGATGAAAGAGGTAATGTCATCAAGAACAAGGCAAGGTTAGTAGCTCAAGGCTACAGACAAGAAGAAGGAGTAGATTATGATGAAGTATTTGCTCCTGTAGCAAGAATTGAAGCTATTAGAATATTTCTTGCTTTTGCTTCATATATGGGTTTTCAGGTTTACCAGATGGATGTCAAGAGTGCCTTTCTCTATGGCACTATAACAGAAGAAGTTTATGTAAAACAACCTCCTGGTTTTGAAGATCCTAAACATCCTAACAAAGTCTACAAGGTGGTTAAGGCTCTTTATGGCCTTCATCAGGCCCCTAGAGCTTGGTATGAGAGGCTCTCCACATTCTTATTACAAAATGGTTACAGAAGGGGAGCTATAGACAAGACTTTGTTTATCAAAAGAGATAAGAAGGATATCATGTTAGTTCAAGTCTATTTTGATGATATCATCTTTGGAGCTACCAAACAGTCTATGGTTAAGGAGTTTGAGCAGCTGATGCAGAAAGAATTTCAAATGAGTTCAATGGGTGAGTTAAATTTCTTTTTGGGACTTTAAGTTAAGCAGTCAAAGGAAGGCATTTTCATAAGTCAAGACAAGTATGTATCTGACATACTTAATTTTGATGATATGAAGTCTGTCACTACACCTATTAAATCAATTAACTCATTGGGCAAGGATGAAGATGGACACCCAGTTGAAGTCAAGTTATATAGATCAATGATTGGCTGTCTTATGTATCTCACTGCATCAAGGACTGATATCATGTTTGCAGTTTGTTTATGTGCAAGATATCAAGTCTCACCAAAGATTTCTCATATGAATGCAGTGAAGAGAATTTTCTGTTATTTGAAACAACAACCTAAGTTAGGGTTGTGGTATCCCAGGGATTCACCTTTTCATTTAGAGGCTTTTTCAGACAGTGATTATGCAGGTGATAATTATGACAGAAGATCAACCACAGGTGGATGCCAATATCTTGGAAGAAGATTAGTTTCATGGCAGTGTAAAAAGCAAACAATTGCAGCAACATCATCTACTGAAGCTGAATATGTAGCTGCTGCAAGTTGTTGTGGACAAGTTCTGTGGATGCAGAATCAACTCTTGGATTATGGGTTCAACTTCAAGAATACTCCTATCAATATTGATAATGAGAGTACTATCTGTATTGTGAAGAATCCAGTCTATCATTCCAAGACCAAGCACATTCAAATTAGGCATCACTTTATCAGAGATTGCTATGAGCACAGGCTCATTAATGTGGTCAAGCTTCACACAGATGATAATGTAGCTGACTTACTCACCAAAGGCTTTGATGTTTCAAGATTTAATCATTTGGTGGTAAGTATTGGCATGATTAACTACTGAGCTACATTTAAGGGGAGGACTATTAGTATTCGTATAGTCCTGTGTATTGTTTGAGGGGAGGATATTTATGTATACTTAGCTTCTACAGAGGATTTTGGAAAAGTACTGTTTTTTATGAAAGTATTGCTTGGAAAGTACTGCTTGGGAAAGTACTGCACACGTGGAAAGTACTGTTTGTCTTATTGAAGTACTGTTCCAACGGTAATATTAAGGGGTAATTCTACTAACGGTAACTTTGTTATTATGGGCTGTGATTTTTCAAATCTCACCTATAAATAACTACTCTCCGATTTTCCTTCTCATCTTGATATTATCATATCTTTTCCATATTTCTCTCACCATCTCTTTATTATTCGATTCTATCTTTAATTGTGCTTACATACTCAATAATGGCGAATCGTCCTACTGTTTCAAAGCACAATATGGTGGCAAATTTAGATAAGACTGAAGATAATGAGGTTTTTCATGATATTATTGATTATCTTACTGGGTCGCCAATTAGTTATGCTCTTTTAGTGGAGCCGGATATCATTGAACTTTTGGGCTACTGCAAGGGATAATATGGAGAATGATGAATTTTATATTAGGGCTACAGTTGTTGGAAGAACTGTGAAGATTACTGAAGCTTCTATTCGAGAAGACTTATTGTTTAATGATGATGAAGGGGCCATTCGTTTTGCTAAGGAGTTGATTTGGGAAACTTTTGGGCATCTTGGTTATGAAGGGTCTTTAACAGAACAAACTTTCAGGAAACAACTATTTTGTCCTCAATGGAAGTTTTTAATACATGTGTTGCTACATTGTATTAGTGCTAAAAGTACTTCATGGGAGCAATTTGGCTCAAATATAGCATCTGCTATGGTGAGATTGGCTACAGATCGTATTTTCAATTTTTCAAGGCTGATTCTAGATGACATGCTTTCTCACATCAATCATGGATCAAAATGGTTAATGTATCCCAGGTTTATTCAAGTTTTTCTGAACAAACAACTTGCTGATGTACCAAAGCCTACAGATTTACTTCCTGTTATTGTACAACAAGCAAAAAATTTTACTTTTATGGCGAGGAGAAGTGATCTATTCAGAGGTCCAGATACTCCTTTAACTACTTCCATGATGGAAGTTGTTCAAGCTATTAGAGCTGATGCTGAGGATGATGAAGACAGTGAAGATACTGCACCTGAAAGTACTGCATCTGCAAGTACTGGTTCTCAAAGTGCTGCATCTTCTAAAGGTGCTGCATCTCAAGAAGGTACTGCAACTCAAGGTACTGCTTCCCTAAGTATTGAAGTTCAAGAAGAAGTTGCAGGTTCACCTTCTCCATCTCCACAACAATCTGTTTCTGATTCTCAACCAGAGGCACATACACCAGTTCAAGGAGATGCTTCTCATACTATCTCACCTGAAGGGTTAACGTTGGATAATTATGTTTTGACAAGGAAGTTGGTCAAGTTGAAAAAGACTACTGAGGCTCAAGCAAAACAGATAAAGTATAAAAGGTTGAAGAATTTTGTTACACCTTTTATCAAACGTTATCGCTTATGGGTTAAGGAAGAACACAAGCGCCGAAGGCAATTTAAGAAGAAAAACAAAGGCAAAAAGGTTCCTAAACCATCTTCTGTCCAATTGGGGAGGAATTTAGAAGAAAAGAATTTGAAAGAAGATGTTGGTAAGGATAAAGAACCTCAAGGTACTGAAGAGCATGTTGACATTGAAAGTACTGAAGAAGAAAGGTCTGAAGATCAAGGTACTGAACAACAAAGTACTACTTTCACTGGTACTCACAGACAAGAGTTGGTTACACCAAGGGTTTTAGATTTTGAAGAGGAACCTGGTCCTTCAACTATTCCACATGAAGAACAAGCTGGTCCCTCAACAACTGCTATACCAGAAGAAGCTGATGCACCTCAAAGAGTACATACTGCTAGTGATGATGAATTTATTGCAACTATTTTGCATGATTTATCAAAGCCAAGGGTTGTTACTATTCCAGGATTGCAAGAAGAGGAACAATCAAGAGTTTCTCAACCTGCTATTGATCCTAAGGATAAAGGAAAAGGTGTTTTGGTAGAATTTAAGAAGAAGAAACCAACTTTAGCACAGTTAAGAGCTGCTCAAGATGCTTTGAATGAACAAGCAGCTAGAAAGATTCAAGAGGAAATAAATGCTAAAGATTGTCACACCCCCAAATTACCTGTTTTGCAGCGGAATGGAATTCCTGGGGATTGACTGTCATAGCATCACAATCACAGTTATATTGAACGACCTAAAGTGTCGTTTGGAAAATACATCGTTTGATTTATTAAAATAATCAGAGTTTACAAAGTAGGTCCCAAATGAAAATCATCTCGTGCGGAAACAAGTTTGTTACAATTCAATTTAGTACGTTTTATCAACGTTATTTAAGTAGTAGTGATCGTCATACATGAGAAACTCCACGTAGTCGAAGAAGACCATATCGTCAACAACTCCCTGGTCGAACAAGAAGTACACCTTATCAACTTCCTGGTCCAAGGAGAAGTTTTAGATTTTGGGAACCACATTGGTTGAGAACAGACACTCATGGTCACTTTCATCATGAAACAACAAGTCATGGAACTAGAAGTCTGGAAAGAAGAAGTCATGAAAGTTACAGTTGTACGAGAAGTCATGGAACTCCAAGAAATAGGAATGGTTGTAGAAGAAAGTTTAAGAAAAGAAGATTTAAGGAGGGGTTAACCTGTCTTCTACCAAATCCTTGGAAAAACGGAAACAAAAAGAAGAATTTAACGGAAGCCGCGAACACAAGAAGGAATTGGGTATTCGCTATTG
>BPTQ01000003.1:140409499-140549462 GCA_019973895.1 Chrysanthemum seticuspe
CATGCCATATTCGTACACTCGCTAACATGGCAGCCCAAACTATTTCTTGTCATGATCAAACCTCCAACTTGTAACGGACATGAGTAAGAGAACTGACCCCGACGTATGACAGCCACGAGATCATGGCCAGCAACCAACCTTCATGCGATCACATACCCAGCTTTCATGTGAATATGATAGTGGTTTAGAATGAATTTAGAGAGATGGCATGCATGATGATATATAGTCAGTGATGATATGTTGTAAAAAGGAGAAAGATGTATGGATTGTTATAAAAAAAAGAGTATCGTGTGAAAGCAGAAGGGGAGGAAAAAAGGAAACGCTTGCACACATGAAAGGGAGAAGCTTAGCATGGTTTTAGGAAAGTATTTATTTGATTGATATTAGTCATTGATATGCATGAATTATGGCTGATTTGGGTCCTCGTGTGATTTAAATAAGGAGAAACAAATAAAACGCGTGTAGATTTATGGAGAGGAGCGTGTATAGCCAAAATGGGAGGTTTTAATCACCTCTTAAATGGGTTTTATTTGATTGGTTGTGAATGCTCATTGAACCGAAAATTAGGGAATTGCTTTGGTTTAAAATGGGAGGTTACAAGACTAGCAGGAAAAACGTGATGACTTAGGGGGTTTACAAGGAAGCTTTCTTTTATGAAATGGCTATTTATTTGAGAAACTTTAATATGTTTTATTAGGTGTATTATTATTTATAGTATATAGTCGTAATGTCAATTAGCTTAGGTTAAGTTTTGAATTAATTATGAATGTGAATGGAGTTTAAGGTTTCACAAATTTTATATTTAGAAGACGCAAGTCGGGTCAAAGGTCATGTTGACTAACCTGTTCAGGTGCCGGTTCTCACAGTATCACCCGGTTAAAAAGAATTTCGTCCCGAAATTCAATAGATTCTACTATCCAGAATTCTGTTACCGAATATGCGTGTGGCAAAAACCTATACACCAAAGTAAATGCTATTATGAAATATGAGATCGTGTTGCAACTATCGAGCGATTAGTTTTCACGGTGAAAGCATTATCCATCCTTGAGCAAATTTATCGAAACCTTGAGCTAGGTAATAATTCATCTCCAACTCAAACTACAAGTAGGTTTCAAGAACTTAAATTGGTCAGATTAGTGAGGAAGGTCATGGGTACACAAATTAAGTGAATCGAATTGAGAAAAGATGGCAAAGGCGATTAGGAAGAAGTCCTTGTGCACGAGATTATATAGACAGAATTTGAAATGATTTTCTAAACTTGGAATAAGGAGGAATTAGGCTTAAATGGACATAAGAATGGAAAGGTGAAGTAGCCGATCAATGAAACAAAGTATTTGGCCCGCATCAGTCAAAGAAGGATGATAAAAAAAATTTTATTTTTTTAATTTTTTTTATTTAATTTTTTTTTTGCTATTTGCCTTTCCGTCATTTTGTCGAGTTTAAATTTAAAACGTTTGTATATAATAAAATGTTTTAGGTTATAAAGTATTTATTTTAAACGATGATTTTCTAAGTGTGTATTAAGTTGTTAATATATCTGGTTATCGTTTTAAATTTTTCAGTCTTAACTAGTTGTTTTAGAATGTCTAGCTCTATTAAGTTTCAATCATTATTAATCCGTCGTGATCAATTTATCAAGTGTTCTGGTCTTACAAGTTTACAAGTTATTGATTTTCATATTGGGCCAACTAGCCTAATTAGTCTAATTTTACCAATACGTTTATTCCAAGTTTACTTATACAATGGACCCAATAGTAATCTTTTTTGTAAGTTTTAGCCCTTTAGCCAATTACAAGTTAAGTCCAATAGGTTTCCAAGAATCGAGGCATGAATAGTTTTGATAATAGGTTCTATTACAGTTGTATCTATGAATAAAAAGAACAATTGTTGACTATGAAAATAGCAGGAGTGGAGATAAAAGATGATATATGTTATGGAGATTAACTAATGGGTGAAGTAATGTTGTTTAACTTATGCGTACGTGATAATTGAAAACGAAAAGGATTTTGGATGCTGATTTTGAAAAGATGTTCCACTGATGTCAAAAATGACTTGTTGGAGGCCACACGTACTCGAATGGATACTTCAATAATGCAAGATCTGATGAGGTAATTGCAGGGGTTGCTAGAAAGTACGTTTCCAATATGTTTTCTTGAGCCGCAAAGATGGATTAGGTTCTGAGTGTACAAAGGGTTTCGTCATATATTATAACATTTCACAAGAATTATGGTTATGTATTGTTATAACGAAAGACAATTAGTAGTCATGCATTAGTGCAACAAAAGAAATCAGAAGGGATATGCAACTCGCGTCATGGATTTGGCAGTCGTAGACTTGCTTTGAAATTATGAATTCACATCGTGTGATACTTGGTGTTAAAGTGACCAAGAAGGCCTTAAATACATGTTTCATAAGAAAGGTCGCATACTGAGACGAATAAAGTGAATGAGGTTAATAAAGATCTTGCGAAGGTGATACCTTCCATTATTCAAGAAATGCAAATGTAATTGCTAACTTCATGAGTCGAAAAGAGCGAGGAGTATTAAATTAGGTACTAACAATAAGAATTACTACGTGTCTTATAGTTGATATAAGAGGAAATTAAGGGAAGTCTGTTGAAGTAAAATCATCGAGGGAGAACGTGTACTTAGACGGGTTTGACTAGTTTGGAATTAACTATCTATGAATTAAAAGATTCAAGAATAGAATCTGGGTATTAATGTTTGGTTATGCTCAGAACGTATTATTAGTTGAAGCTCATGAGTTCAAGTATTCAACTCATCTAGGTAGCATTAAGATATATCATGACTTTCAAATTTTTTTTATTAGTGTTATGGGTATGTCCGCCAGGTACTATGTTGGGGAATGTTTGTCCTGATTATGAATAATAGTTTAGACGATATAGTTCTTATGGTATCTCATAATCTGTTGGTATTCTGATATAAAAGTGATATCGTATTGAAAAGTGACTAAGTTGTCTAGCACTCCGGAAGAGGGTACAATACCATAGAGTAATTGATTATTTAATTAGACACTTTCGTCGTCAATAAGAGGTTCCTGTCAGGTGGAATGTGTTAAGAAAAATTGTTCATCGTAGAAAGTGTTATATTGGGACATCTTATTATTGATAATATCAGATCAAGGTGTATTTAGGCTTTCTCACAAAATGAATGGTATGGGGAGGCGAGGTATATGATCTAAAGGTGTAGAAAAATAATTACTTGGTCAATAAACTAGCGTTCATAATAGCTTATTCTATATAGCATTCTAAAAGTGAAATCAATATGAGATTCCAACAACATATTGGTGGGATGCATCTAACGTAGTGTTCAAATAGCACGACTGATGTAAAGGCATACTAGGAAGTATAGTGTACAAACCAGACAAAGCATGATAGAAACAAGGCATCCTTAAACTCTAGCAGGGGATCATGATGTAACACGTTTAAGAACGTATAGGATGACATATAGAATGTATAACAGCACATACAGGAATGCAAACAAGCAAATAATGCAATGCGCAGATGCATACGGCTGATGCAATTTCCGGTGACCTAGTTTTTGGGTCCAACCAAACATGAGCCAAGGAAACTACCCCCACCATTCCATGATCCCTCCTGAATTAGGCATAGTTGATCAGGCTATGCATAATTTAGGAATGATGATGAAATGCTCGGCCTAGCCGACTCGTACCATGTTTGGGGTTTTACGAAAACTTTAGTTTGGTTATAGTTTAGGTTTTTATTTTAGAAAAACCGGCATTCTCTATAACCTTAGGCTCTGATACCATTCTGTCACACCCCGCTAAGAGCGGAAACACGAGGTGTAACGAAATGTAACATCGCATAAGATAGTAGAACAACACCATATATGATTTAAGAAATGGGTTTACAATGTTACATAAGGATTTTATACAATACTGAATAATGAAATCATAGGTCTTAATATTATCAAAGTTAAGTCTTTAGAAAAATGGTCTTGGCCAAGTCACTCGGTCTTTGATATGAGAACAATGTATGACTTCAATATGCATGCCTTCAAAAATATGACTATCGATCACCTGAAAATAATACTCGAAAATGTCAACATAATGTTGGTGAGCTCGCAGGTTTAAGGAAATATAAGTATAAAACAGTTTGCTGTGCATGAAAATTGTAAGTAGGACATGTGTATAAATAATAGCGCAGAGCAAGTAGTAAATGAAATGTAATCCACATAATGAAATCCGACCACCACGTGGTCCCGTGCACAATAGGAATCCAATCAGTTATTATCTCAAACCAGCTGGAGCTAAACTGTAGGATGACTGAAATCAAACTGTAGGATGACTGAAATCATAGGTATCCAAACAATCACAAAGACTGTAGGGATCATAGTAACCATAGTCATGAACCAAACACCCCATTACTCAAACGCACAATTAAATACACATGCATGTCCACACACAAAAAATATGACTTTAGCACAGCGAAATAAATAAAGTAACTGAAATAGTAGTTGAGTATTATTTTCCCCCAAGAAAATATCGGAAAATAGGGCCACGAGTACTCACCTTAAAACGGATGAGAATATGAATCAAGAGCAAGGATATAATCGAAAGAAAATCACAAGCTACTCCTTCTTCAATGGATCTACATGAATTATGAATCACTTATTATTTAGCTTCTACTGAATATCATCATGCTTTAAGTTGATGTATTTTGGTTTATTAGAACCAAAAGCATTAGCTTATCAAAAGTGTAGACACTATTATATTGAGACCTTATACATAACTAATTCCTATCAAGATACTCATACTCTTAAACTGGTTTAATAATTACATCCATTTTAAGCGCACTGTTATTGACTCACTTATATATAAGAATGGTTGCATATCTGATATGGAGTACTTTATACATAATAAAGTTTTAAAAAAAATATAACTAATTAGGCTTATATTGTTTTCTCAGTTTTGTGATCATATATATTACGTATACAGGTCCTTGTTAGATTGACACCAAACATGCATACAACGAGACATGCTTACTTCCAAAATCATGCATTGCGATACCACTTACTTCCGATTCATCCAATATACGTATATTCAACACTTTGATTTTATTTTTTATTTCATCTTCATATGTAGTAACACCTTTCAACTAACCTCGTTAAATTCTGATCTCACATCAAAATAACTCACGCTTGGATTTCTTATATATGTATATATGTTAACATAGTAATCAGGTAACAACTCCTTTCAAACCTATTAAGTCTATTATATAAGTAGGTACTGATAGAACAAGATTTTTGTGTAAGATTATTATGAGAACAAGCAATTATGGTTCAAGAATACCTTTAGTCTAGTGATAGGTCGAGACAAAAACATGAGTACTAGTGTAGGACCAATGAAGTACACGAACACCAGAATCAAGAGGACAAGGCCGAACCTAAAACCTATGCGAACACAGCTACAACCCGTTTGATTCATGAACTAAGCCTCCAATAAATCGAGACCAAACTGTGAATGTGATTAAAATGGTACCTCCTAGTCGACTGAAGGGCTGATCGTGACGAGCAATACATCTAATCAAACTCGAACATGGAAATGAACACAACCCAAAATTTCAAGTTAAACATGCCATATTCGTACACTCGCTAACATGGCAGCCCAAACTTTTTCTTGTCATGATCAAACCTCCAACTTGTAACGGACATGAGTAAGAGAACTGACCCCGACGTATGACAGCCACGAGATCATGGCCAGCAACCAACCTTCATGCGATCACATACCCAGCTTTCAGGTGCATATGATAGTGGTTTAGAATGAATTTAGAGAGATGGCATGCATGATGATATATAGTCAGTGATGATATGTTGTAAAAAGGAGAAAGATGTATGGATGGTTATAAAAAAAAGAGTAGCGTGTGAAAGCAGAAGGGGAGGAAAAAAGGAAACGCTTGCACACATGAAAGGGAGAAGCTTAGCATGGTTTTAGGAAAGTATTTATTTGATTGATATTAGTCATTGATATGCATGAATTATGGCTGATTTGGGTCCTCGTGTGACTTAAATAAGGAGAAACAAATAAAACGCGTGTAGATTTATGGAGAGGAGCGTGTATAGCCAAAATGGGAGGTTTTAATCACCTCTTAAATGGGTTTTATTTGATTGGTTGTGAATGCTCATTGAACCGAAAATTAGGGAATTGCTTTGGTTTAAAATGGGAGGTTACAAGACTAGCAGGAAAAACGTGATGACTTAGGGGGTTTACAATGAAGCTTTCTTTTATGAAATGGCTATTTATTTGAGAAACTTTAATATGTTTTATTAGGTGTATTATTATTTATAGTATATAGTCGTAATGTCAATTAGCTTAGGTTAAGTTTCGAATTAATTATGAATGTGAATGGAGTTTAAGGTTTCACAAATTTTATATTTAGAAGACGCAAGTCGGGTCAAAGGTCATGTTGACTAACCTGTTCAGGTGCCGGTTCTCACAAGAACTCACACACTCAAGAAGAGAGTTCCTCTTACTGAAGCCATCCCTATTCCCAAACCAGAACCAAAACTAATGGACGAGGACTCAGAGGACACTGAAACAGATGAAGAGATTATCTACTCGGAATCTGCAACTGATGATACTCAAATAGTCGAACAACCTCTCAAGTCTGACAAAGGGAAAACTCCAGTAATTGAGCACGAAGAAGAGAGCTCAGAAGAAGACCCACTGGATGAAGACAGAGACTATAGAAAGAAGCTCAAGAACCTCAGACTCCAACATGTTGCCAAAGAGTTCGAACAGCAACAAACTCGTGGACCCGGAGGGTCAAGTGGTGGTGCACTATCTACACCAGTTTCTTATGCGATTAATCAACCCCGATAAGGGAACTGGTACCACCACCCATGAACAACAACAACAGCAACTCGAGGATTCTATCATCTATGACTTTGAGGAACCAGAAAAGGAGAAGTCTGAGAAAATTCCTGATGAAGATATTGAGGCTGAGGCTAAAGAAAAAGCAGAAAAAGAAGCTCAAGCTCAAGCAGATGAAGAAGCTAGGGTCAAGGCTGCAGAAGAAAAGGCTCAAGCAGAAAAAGAAGCCAACGATTACATCCTTGATAGTCCCGTACGAAGCAAGGAACAAACTTTCGAGCCACCAAAGGACCCTGAGCCTCCTCATGTCTCATCATCATCAGACTCATCTTCCCATTCATCACCTCCACCATCCAAAGCAACCACCAGATCCGCATCCAGATCCATTAAGAAGCCAACCGACACTTGGGCATCCCGAGAAAAGACTAAGATTGTTAAAGCTGTCAAGCAAGTAAGGAAGAAAAACGTAGTCAACAAGAAACTAAATCAACTCGCTGACAGAGTCAACCTTCTTCAAAATGGGATAAACCAGATGTTGAGAGAACGGGAACAGATCCAGAAGTTTCTTAATCGAGATGTACAGGGTGAAATGAACAAGACGATTAAGGAATATACTCATAAGTTCCTTCTCGACACTGTTCCAGGTGTGACAATAGAGATGTTCACCAGACAACTCTATCCGAATCTCATGCAGTTGGTCAAGCAAATGATAAGATCAACGCCTTTAACAGTAACAATCAACCCAACTAAGCCTACAGCTTTCTCCGATGCAGAAATGGTTTCCAAGCTGGTACTACAAATGTCAAAACGATCTGCAACGTTTACTTCTGACGAAGGTAAACTGTTTGACGCACTGCTGGAATACCAACTTAAAACGTCATGCAAAGCAACAGCTGAAAGGCCAAAGCGTCCAAGAGACGATGATGATAAAGATAAGGATAAAGAGACCAAACGCAAGAATAAGTCTGATGACTCCTCCTCGATGCCACCACCACCCCAAAGAACCTCCACCGACAGAAGATCTCCTCCACGTTCTGCTGCTACTAAGAAACCTCAGGACTCTGAGTTACCACCCCACACAGAGAAAACCGGTGATCATTTCGAATACACTGGTGGTGACGATGAAGAGATCCCTGAGCCCCAACAACAACCTACTCCTTCTTCATCAGCAAAGAAACCAGCATCATCAACAAAGCCTAAAGAGAAGACAAAGACCAATGTTGTGTCATGGCTAGACGAAGATGACACCGAAGAGTATGACTGGTTCTCAAAACTCGTTGATGCTACCCCTCAATTACCAGAAGGTCAAGAAATGGTAGATGGTCGCACAATGGAGCATGTGAAGTTTATACAAGATAATTTCAGAGTGAAGAAGATGACTAAGGCAGAGTTGAAGCGAATCAAGAATGATGCATTTCAACTTCTTAAAGACAGCTCAGAAAGTGCAATTGAAGTCGAATATCATCTCGACAACATTGCACGGGCCATGTCTAACAACATCGATTGGCTCAACCCTGAAGCTAACATTGACTTCACCAGACCAGACAAAGCTCCATACTACACTGACTGGACCAGACCTCTACCTACAATTGGCCGACCGGATCAACCCAAGATTCCATTCCGCTATTTCTTCAACAATGACCTAGAGTTTCTCCTACATGGTAGCGATGTCTCCAAGAAATACGCTACATCACTCACATTCCCTTTCCCGAGAGCAGTATACTCCAACAACATAGCCATCGAGGAATACGCCACACACATGTTTGCTGACAAAGTAGAAAAGTATGATATCGATGCATTATATGGGATTCACCATTGGCCTGAACGCCGAAGAATCTACTACAAAAGCTGTCAGGTTCTTAAGTCAAAGAAGGAAGTGTTTAGTGATAAACGGATCGTTGCTATTAAGCATGTTTCTTTGTCGACAAAGTGGGACTACACATTCCTCAAGAAAATTGTGGTCAAACGACAAGACGAAGAGGATTATGACTTCTGTAAAGCGGATTTTCAGAGATTGTCTCTAAACGACATTGAAGATATGTATCTTGCAAAGGTACAAGGACGAATGCGACAATTCTCTACAACTATCCAACGCGAGTACATCAAGTCATTGTTAATCTTCATCAGAAGCATCGTGATCCAAGAACGTGTAGAAGACATCCAACTTGCCATGGAATCTTATCAGAAATGCGTAAATCTCACAAAACCTCAGCTATACCTTCCCGACATAAACCGACTTGCTCAATACACCCTTATCAAGAAACCGTTTGGGGTAGCCTACATAAGTGAACTACATCACAACTGCTTCATGGCGTGCAAAGAGCTTCATAAGTTTGGGGATCACACATTGAAGAAAGTTAGGGACGGGTTAGCATACAGGTTGAAAGAGATTCATGAAGGCATAGGGTCACCGAAGAGATGGAATTCAAGGGAAAGAAGGGATGTTAAGAAGATCATCACGCGGATTGATGAAAGATTGTTTAGGCGGGATCAGTTCTAACATTGGAGAGTTTCGTTGGTGGTCGTCCAAGCATATCTCTCACAGGCTATCAACGTCCAGAACGCATTCCCGGAGTTATTGTTGGATTACCTGAATCTCCTGGTACCCCTTGATCTGTTTTTTCTCTTATCTTATAATCTGGATGTGTGATTTATATATGACTATGGCTTGTGCCCACATAACAGTGTACAACCCGTACTTGTAATGAAAGGACCCTGTGGTACGCTTCAGTGCTACAATCCTATAAAAGGAGCGAAAGCTTCTTACTTTTGAGTAAAACTAATCAAAACTTTCATTTTTTAAAGTTTTGCTCAAAAGAACAAGTACTTCCCCTTATGATTTTCAAAACCTCAAAAGTTTATATATCACTTGTTGAGGGGGAGTATTTGCTTAAAAACTTTGTTCACAAAATTTTTCTTCGTGGTAATCTTCCCACAAAACTCGAAATGGTCATATTCGATATCAAAATTTTGTCCAAAATAACATTAATATGCCATTTTTGAGGGGGAGAAAAATTATGTGATAAGAAATATGTTGTGAATTGCAAATGAATCGTTGTGCTAAAAAGACTTAACCAATGAATTGATGAGATCTTAAATGTTAGTAACTCGAAAAGACTTGTCCGGGATGGGTAATAATTTCAAACTAGTTCGCTAGTGATGTAAATGTGTCTCGCAAAGGACATGTCCTGGTAGAATGTACCATTCGAGAAACTCTTGGTAGACATGAACTTTGACAGGTCTGACAACCTTTCGAGGTTTGTCCACACCTTCAAGGTAGTTATTAGAGATAATTGTCACCTAAAAGCTAACAATGTAACTCTTTAACTATGCAACATAACCGTGTCTCGCAGGGGATTGTCTATCTTGAGTTGATCAATTCAAAAGTGCGCGCTCTTCTCTCACCGTGCAGATTTCTGTCAAAATACTTAAGCAAGTGTGGAGGGGGAGTATTTCTGCAGAATTCTAAACTCTTACAGTGGTACAAAATGCTTTTACTCATAACCACTTTGAGAGATTTTCATGATAATGGTTCTATGACAACATAGGTTAGTCATGGAGTTATAAGGTGACTAAGGTTAGGAATAACCGTCCTATGATCCGCCAGAGCTGGAGGGATCTACTCAAGGACACCACCAATAGTTAGAATTAGAAGTCCTTAGGTATGATTATAAAAAGGAGAAAATGAGAATCGGAGAAAAAAGGAGTTGAAGAATTAAAAAGAAAAGTAAAGAAAAAGGGTGAAAATAAATATCCCTCCAGATTATTCAACTTAGGGAATACACTGGGTTCAATTCATATGCTACATGTTCTCACTTGATGACACCGGTATTGAAGATTAAGGTCGTCATGGACCCAGTGACGCATGCACTAAACCTTCTTAGCCACTCAAGTTTCTCTCAACAGAAGCTTGTTTCATTCTCACAGGGAACCCTACGAAAACTATTGGCTTTCTCTTAGAGATTGCTGGTATTGAAGAAGGAGACCCTCTCCCTAGTCTCCGCTCAGGAAAACCAAAGCGCACTATTGAGTCTAGAGCCACGAGATTCATCAAAAGATCTCTTATGTACACTTGACATTTCATCACTTGTCGTTCAACATTAAGGACGCAAGTGATCCATTATCGAGTCCTACACAGATCTTAGCAATCTGTCGAGAACATTTATGAGAGGTTCACACATGTGATCCTCAGTGATTGAATGGAAACTCCTGCCAGGGTAAACATCAAACAGCCCTGACAGCAGGTCATTTTGGTAACTCCTTGTGGGTTACGCTTAGTGTGTCTCAAACGGTCTACAGTCGTGAGGTGATGCTTCGGTGTACCTCAGCGACTCATCTGAACTGTAGGTGTACTTCGGTACATTGCGTTATCTCACTTGTGGGACTCCAGTTCAGGAACAGCTTTTGTAAGAATTAGAGTTGTGTTTTCACACTATGCTGTTAACACTCTCGAAGTTCAAACTTGTAAGCGCTGGATTATTTCTAACCCATGTTTTATGTTTTTCTTCTTATGGATGCTTGCGGGTGGAAAAGATCATGCAGATTCTCCACATGCTCATACCAACAACACTAATTGAAGTTCTCTCAAAAGGCAACACAAAGTCAGAACGATTCTTCGCCAAAGTCAAAGAATCTACAAAGTTTAAAGACTAAGAGAACTACATCGGTATTGAAATCCAACGTTAAAGAGCATATGCGTATGTTGGAGAAAGACGTGGAGACACTGGAGCAAAGAAAAAGACCTGATGCAGATAACGACAACATACTATCACTACCATCACAAAGAACAAAGAACAAGAAAATGATGACGTCAAAGCTGAAAAACTTCAAAGTAAACAAGATCCCTACACTGGGGAGATTGTTCAAACCAAGACACTTCTTCTCACAAGAAAGAAGAATGTCAGAAGACATCAAAGCTACTATTACATCAGCACCTACAACGTTATCACTCAAATCATTAATTACCAACACTTAGGGGGAGATTGTTGGAATCACTCCTAACCTAGATTACAAGTGTTAGTAATTAATATGTAATACTTAGCTTAATTAGGCTTTTATGTTTGTTATTATGCTAAGGCTTATGTAGAAGGCCCATAAGCCTTGGCCCAAGCCTAATAAGGAAAGGAAGGGACTAGGAGTGTTGCCCTAGCTCCCTCTCTTATAAATAGTCTTGTAAACCTTCATTTGAAGGTTGGTTGTTCACTTTTCTCATTCACTCTAAGCATAAACCTTTCTTCATTATATTCGTGTGTTTGGCTTAAGTGTTCATCCGATCTCTCTTACTGTAGGACCACTTTATTACACCAACCTTACGCGTAACAACCTTCAACACACAAGATGAACACATAACAAACACAAACACTATGCGTAAAGATTAAGAAGAAGAAAGGAAAGATGTTGGTGACTTGATATGTTATGCGTATAAGATGAAAAGAAAACTTTTTATATTGCTTAAAGAAAACACACACGCACACTCTCAAGCACACCCCTCAAATGAGACTTTGAGGGGTATTTATACTACAAGTACAAACGCCCTAATGGGCTTGGCCATAGGCTTCGTGGATATGGGTTGGACATGGATTGGATGACAACTTATACAAGGCTAGCTTAACATAACTTCAAGCCATTTAGATTAGTCCAATCCACGAGCCCGTTGACTATTCTAATACGATATCTAACACACGTTACAAAGTTCCTAAATGTGAATGACCATCACTTCTAATAAAAACTATTAAGGCTAACAATGTCCCCCTAAGGGGTGGTCTATCAAAAGATGCTCCACTTGAATAGGTTTTTACTTTACTTGAGCTTGAACTTTGTGTGTCGATATAGAATAGTCTTGTTTCATTGTTCCTTCATCCTTTGTGATCAGTTAATGTGGTTGTCTGCTGTTGTCAACTTCGTTGGTTAGGTGTCTCCATGCCTTTCTCCACCATGCTCACACTTTTATTTGTCTTTTGGTTACCAATGATGTAGTTCTCGAGTCTTTATACTTTGTAGATTCTTTGACATTGACGAAGAATCATCTTAAACTTTGTGTTGCCTTTGATTTTGATGAGAACTTTCATGTGTTGTTGGTATGAGCATGTGGAGAATCTGCACGATCAATCCGCTCCGGAGCTTCCATAAGAAGAAAACATAAAAACAGGTTAGTAATAAGCGGATTCCGGCACTTACAAGTTTGAATTTCAAGGGTGTTAACAGCATAGTGTGAAAACACATCTCTAATTCTTACAAAGGCCGTTCCTGAACTGGAGTCCCACAAGTGAGATAATGCGATGTACCGAGGTACACCTACAGTTCAGATGAGTCGATGAGGTACACCGAAGAATCACCCCACGACTGTAGACCATTTGAGACACACTAAGCGTAATCCACGGGGAGTTACCGAAGTGACCTGCTGTCAGGGATGCTTGAAGTTGACCCTGGCAGGAGTTTCCATTCAATCATTGAAGATCACAGATGTGAAACTTCTCATAAATGTTTTGGCAGATTGCTAAGACCTGCGTAGGACTCTAGAATATATCACTTGTGCCCTTATTGATGAACAACAAGCGATGTCATGTCAAGTGTTCCTATGAGATCTTTTGATGAATCTCGTGGCTCTAGACTCAATAGTGTATTTTGGTTTTCCTAAGCGGAGACTAGGGAGAGGGTCTCCTTCTTCAATACCAACAATCTTTAAGAGAAAGTCGATAGATTATGTAGGGTTCCCAGTGAGAATGAAACAAATCCTTTTAAGAGGAATTGAGTGGCTAGAAGGTTTAGTGCAGTGCGTCACTGGGTCCATGACGTCTTTGTCTTCAATACCGGCATCATCTAAGTGACAACCAGTAGCATATGTATTGAACCCGGTTTCTGCCCTAAGGTTGAATATGGAGGGCTATTTCTTTTCACCCTTTTTCATTACATTTCTTTTTAATTCTTCAAACCCTTCTTTCTCCTTTCTCACATTGCTCCTTTTATTCAATCATACCTAAGGACTTCTAATACTAACTATTTGTGATGTCCTTGGGTAGCTCCCTCCGGCTCTGACGGATCATAGGATGGATTTCCTATCCTTAGTCACCTTATAACTCCATGACTGTCCCATTTTGCCATAAAACCATTTTTCTTGAAAATCTCTCAGAGTGTTTATGATAGAAAACATGTTTGAAACACTCCGTGAGTTTTATATTTTCAGAAACACTCCCCCTTCACATGTGCTTATGTTAGGAATTAGAAAATTCAGTCGTTAAAGAGTCGGTCACCTCAAGTATAAGCATTTAATAGAAAGCTCGTAGTCGTAGTTATGATATGTTAGTTAGTTGTTTGTTAAGTAACACCGTGGAGGATGGACGGGTCTTTACCCACTGTATGCCTGATCCACAGCCCGTAGGTGGCGTTTATTTGTAAGACACTATAAATGTCCTCTACCTCCCAAGGTAGAGGGTTGGAGCTTCAATACTATTTTTCTTTGTTTCACATAGTTCCCAACTCTCTTCCTTTCTCTCACTAGAACTTTCTCTCTCTAAACATTGTTAACGCCCCACATGGTTATGGTTTAATGTGTTTGTGAAATCCTATATCTAACAATTGGTATCAAGAGCCATGGTTTGATCACTCATCTTTCATGCTTCTTGTTTTGGTGGATTTCATAAGGTTTTTGGGGTATTAAAGGTTTAGGAGAGTTTGATTCATTTGGACAAATTCTAGTGTTAAAGTTTGAATTTTGCTTGTACTTTTGTGTTTAGCATCATCATATGTGTTTATGTTTTGAATTGGAAGGCTTAAATCATTGTGGTTTGGTTGTTTTTGATTGATAAAGTGGTTATTTTAGAAGTTTGTACGAAGCGAGTTGAGTCTCGGATAGCTTTTTCTTCAAAGCGAGTTGCTTTGTTATTGGATGCGAGTTGGTACATGCGACTTAGCTGTTTAGCGAGTTGATTTTTATGCGACTTGGGTTCTAAGCGAGTTGTTTCTTTAAGCGACTTAAGATCTAAAGCGACTTAGCTATTAAGCGAGTTGTAAATCTAGCGAGTTAATTTAAGCAACTTGGTGTTCAAGCGAGTTGATTGTGTTGCGAGTTGATACTAAAGCGAGTTGGCTATTTAGCGACTTGATTCATTAAGCATGTTGACAGTGTTGCGAGTTGATGCTAATGGGAGTTGGCTATTTAGCGAGTTGATTCCTTAAGCGAGTTGTCTCCTTGAGCGAGTTGGGTGTTTAGCGAGTTGATAACTAAGCGAGTTGTGTGTTTTACTACTTGTCTAGTTTTAGGCTTGTTACTTCTTCGTGATACATTCTTACGGTTGTTCTTTTGGTTTAGTAAAATCCCGTGAAAGAATCAATTTCCCGGTTTAATCAAAGAATTGTAAAATCCCGTAGAACTTGTAATCATGGCAAACATCGCTCCTACTATTGTTTCTTCCGTAGCTGAGGACGTTCAAGCGGCAGGGTCAGATACTCGTCCACCTATGCTTGACAGAACTGATTATGATTCATGGGCTCAAAGAATCAGACTGTACTGTCTTGGAAAGGAAAATGGGGTCAACATTCTCAAGTCAATCGATGAAGGACCTTATTGGGTTGAAACTACTAGAGACTTAATTGATACAGCTGCAGATGGAACAATGATATATGGAATAGACAGACCAAAGACATATAATGAGCTTGATGATAAGGAGAAAAAGAGATTTGATGCTGATATCAGGGCTTCTAACATCATACTTCAAGGTCTTCCAAAGGATATCTACAAGCTGATCAATCACAACACCGAAGCCAAGGCAGTGTGGGATAATGTCAAGATGCTTCTCTCAGGTTCTGAATTAACCGTTGAAGACAGAGAATCACAACTATATGATGACTTTGAGCACTTCAAGATGAGACCAGATGAGAGTGTTTATGAGTACTATGTGAGATTCCATAAGCTTGTGAACGATATGAGGAACATCAAAATGACCATGCCAAACATTCAGCTGAACTCAAAGTTTATGAACAACATGAATCCCGAATGGCACAAGCTTGTCACATCGGTGAAGCTCACTAAAGGATTGAAGAATACAAACTATGAGCAACTGTATGCCTTCCTTCTCCAGAATGAGAGACATGCCATGTTTGAAAAGAGGATTCTTGAACAATTCAAAACCAATCAGGGAGAAACAAGCTCATCGAATGATTCAACTGCTTTCTACTCAAACATCGGAATCACAACCAAAGCCTCACAAGTCAAACCTATGGGTAATGGTAATCACAAACTCATTCCTGATCCTATGCTCAAACAAGCTGATGCTGATGCACACGTGGGAAACTTCATTAATCAGCTGGCTCTTCTGATTAGTCAAAACAAGAACTCTCTTCCACACACCAACAACAATCTCAGAACTGCATCCAATCCACACAATCAAGCCACTGTCAGAGATGGGAAGGTTATGGTGCAGCCAGTTCAAGAAAGGCAGTACGAACAAGCAAGAGGTGGAGCTGGTAGAGGTTATGCTGCAAATCAGAATAGGGGAAGGAATGGAAACCAGGGTCAAGCAAATCCAATCAAATGCTACAACTGTGGTGGTGAAGGACATATTGCTAGGAATTGCACATCTCCAAAACATCCACAGAATGCAGAATACTTCAGAGATAAGATGCTACTTGTACAAGCTCAGGATAATGGTGCCGCTTTGGATGAAGAGGAGTTGCTGTTTCTTGCTGAGGGCAATGCCAAGACCTATGATGCAGATGTGGATGAGCAGCCAATTCAGGAGATAGGTCACAATCATCAGAATGCCTTTCAAGTCGCTGATTGTGATGCATACGACTCTGATGTGGATGATGGACCTACTGCACACAGAATTTTTATGGCTAGCATTTCTCCAATGGTTTCTCCTAAGGTCTCATCTTCACCACAAGCTGGTCCATCCAAAGACAAACTCATCTCAGAGGTATTAAAACTATACGATGATGCTGATGTGCAAAAGATGCATGACAAAGTACAAACAACTGAAACTATTGAATCAAATATTGAAAATATGGGTAATGTCAATGTTGTCTCATATGATCAATATGTGAAACAAAGTGAAAGTGAAGTTGTACCAAGTGATGCATCTTCTGCAGTCAACAACAACTATGATTTTGATGAATACACTGCATGTGCCCCTGATGATTCTGTTATCTCTGAACTTAATGCTTATAAAGAACGTGTTGCTATTTATGAACAACGAGCTAAGTTTGAGTTAACCACTCGTGAGCAGGAGATGGATGACCAAATGCGTACAACTATTAGACAAAGTAAGTTTAGAGAAGAAGTATTAAAACAAGAGTTAACCTCCTTACAAGAAAAGCTTTCTAAAACTGCTAAGCAAAAACAAGAACTTCAAGAAAATGTTAAAATGCTTAAGCAAGAATTCTGTGCTAAGGAATCAAAACTTTTGATTGATTTTTCTAATCTAAAAACCTTGAAAAACAAGCTTGAAAATAAGTTGTACGTACAAGGGAATACCATTCAAACTGCTCACATGGTCACTAAGCATAGAGTTTTAAGCGATAAGCATAGTGTTCCCATCATAGTTAAACCCAACCCTGAGTACGGAAAGATAGCTAAAGCAGCTCAAAATGTAATTTATGATGGTAATGAAATCCTTAAGCCTAGACAGAAACCTAGTTGCGTTGAGTGCACTGAGGAAGAAAAAAAATTAGATGATGCATCAAGGGAGAAAATGAATAAGAAGCTAAATGATCCTGAATGTAAAAAGAATAACATAATGATCAAACCCCATGATTACAAAAAGGAAAATTGGATTTCCTTAAACAAGTTTAAGCCTCAAACTTTGTTAACCCCTGAACAAGTGTTTTGGAAAAAGGACTTAGATAAGCAAAAAGCTGAAAATATTGTTGAAACAAACCCTCCCCTTAGGAGAATGCCTGCAGCGACTGTGTATCCTCCCAATACACCAATGCATTTAGTTCCTAGAACTATTGCCACTAAGAGCAAGACCTTAATCAGTCAATATGTGATCTTTCAATTATTTGTTGATTTTGAGAAAACTTGTAAGAAAAGAATCACACCCACTGGGATAACTGAAGGGGAAAGGGGTTTTGAACAAACAAAAGAATGTTATTTAACTGAAGTCATGCCTTTCTTTAAACAATTAAAAGATCACTTTGAGAGTTTTAAAAAGGGGATGGATACAGATATTAAAAGGATGGAAAAAGAATTTGATGCAATGATAATTGAAGTTAGTGACTATGAGCGGGCATTAAAATATAATGAAATTGAGAGAAAGAACTTGCATACCTTAAATGAGAATCTGGTCTCTGAATGTATCTCTCATGGTGTGTTCTATACTGCTACTAATTGCTCTATTACTGCTTCTCAATTTCATGAATTATCTGTTGCATTGAAAGTCTCCCATGATCGTGTCATTGAACTTGAAATCAAAAACTCTAAACTAAGTGATAAAATTGAACAGGATGATCACGATAATTTGGTAAAACATTTTTCTAAGCTAGAAGTTGAACATTTTGACTTGCAACTAAAATATCAACATCTTAAAGAAAATGTTAAAACCTCAAACATCAAGATAACCTCGGATGTTCCAGAGTTTGATGCAGTTTTTGAACTAAACAAACGTGACGAACAGATTCAAGCTCACTGTAACACGATCAGAAAGTTGAAAGCCCAAATCTCTCAATTAAAGGGTGAAAAGAACAATATGACTGGCTCCCAAATGCCTCCTCCTTTAGATTCTCGGAATTCTCAAAATTTTCATCTTCAAAACTTGGTTAATGCCTTACAAAAGGAAAATGAAAGTTTTCTAGAAGAAAATGAAAAGGTTAAACGTCATTTCAATGAGTTATTTTAGTCAATTAAAGTCACTCGTAACAAAAATAACGAAAAAATAACCTCGTTGCAAAAGGAATTTGAGAATCTTAAGAGTCAGGTAAAAGGGGAAATGCCAATGACCAATGGGGAGAATGGTGCTTCAAAGGGGCATGTCTGTAATAAATATGCTTTGTCTGTGAAATATGTTCCTCCTCATCTTAAGAATAACAAACTGGCAATTCAAACATATTTCTCATATCTTAAGGACAGCCTAGAATGTCTCCGTGAGATTGTAGAAGAGGATAAGTTAGAGAAACCACTTGATAATGCAATTGGTCATGCATGCTTATATGCCAAACGTTCTCAAGAACTTCTAGAATGCTTAATTACAATATGCCCTAAAACCTTAGGTGAGCAAGTCAATTCCTTGATACCGTGTTCAATGCCTAGTGCCAAGCATGCAAGTCATTCAATGCCAAATGTTATGAACGTGAACCTTAGTGTGCCTTCAAGTAGTTCAGATTCCAAATATGTTAGTGCTAAGAATGTGAACTCGAGAGTGCCCTCTAGGAGTTCAAATCCCAGCACTTCTACTGTTAAGAGAGTGAACTTTAATGTGCCTTCAAATAGTTCAGATCCCAGCACATCTAAACAGGAAATGCATAAATTATCAAAACCAACTAATGTTCCCATTCCCTCTACAGGAGTAAACAGTGACATTAAAGCGAGCAGGTCAAAGTCTCAAGACAATACAAGGAATGATAGGACCTCACAAGCTAAGATTGTGCATTGGAAGAAAGTAGAAGATCAACCTAGGAACTTTATGTTTGAGTCAAATAAAACGAATTTTGTTGATTATAGTATTAGCCATAGGCGTACTATAATTAATTCGAATTCTGATACTATTTGCAAACCCTGTAATGATGTCTGCTTGAATTCTGTTACTAATCATGAATGTGGTGTGAATGCTTTGTCTAATGCTGTCATATCCCCAGTCAATAGTGTTAATGCAAAATATCATGCTAAGAAGGCAAAAAGGCAAAGGCGAAAGAAAGTTAGGAAATAGTGGAAACCCACAGGAAGAACGTTTAGTAAGATAGGTTATCGATGGATACCTGTTGGCCAAAAGGTTAATCAGACAATGCCCTCTAAAAAATGGATGCCTACTGGTAGAAATATTCCCTTAAGAAGTGAACATACTTTGAATAGGGCAAATACGGACACTAGTACTGCATCTATTCATAATGATTCCATTGCTTCTATTTCCGATATGAATGTTTCTATTTCTGATGTGGGTGTTCCAATCACTGTTACTAACCAAATGGAACCCATTCTTGCATGGGGATCCCAACTATCCAGTTATCCATTCTTGTCTGTGTTCAACTGCAGATCGTTCAAATCGTTCTGTGGTACTTGGACTCAGGCTGTTCCAAGCATATGACTGGAAACCGGTCGCGGCTCATGAACTTCGTGAGCAAATTCATCGGGACTGTTAGGTTCGGAAATGATCATTTCGGTGCAATTATGGGCTATGGAGATTATGTTGTTGGTGAAAGTGTTATCTCCAGAGTGTATTATGTGGAAGGTCTTGGTCATAACCTGTTCTCTGTTGGTTAATTCTGTGACTCTGATCTAGAAGTAGCCTTCAGAAAACATTCGTGTTTCGTTAGAGAACTTGATGGTAAGGAACTTTTAAGAGGAACACGTGGTTCAAATCTATACACCATCTCTATCGAAGATATGAAGAAGTCTTCTCCAATCTGCTTGCTATCAAAGGCTTCTAAAACAAAGTCTTGGTTATGGCATCGTCGTCTCAATCACTTGAACTTCGGCACCATAAACAACCTTTCCAGAAAGGATCTTGTCAGAGGCTTACCCAGATTAAAATATGAAAAAGATCATCTTGTTCAGCTTGCCAATTGGGTAAAAGCACGAAATATGCCCACAAACCAAAACCCACAAATTCTGTAATGGAAGTTCTTCATACCCTTCATATGGATCTGTGCGGACCAATGAGAGTGCAAACGATAAATGGGAAGAAATACATTCTAGTAGTTGTTGATGACTACTCTCGATTTACTTGGGTAAAGTTTTTGAGGACAAAGGATGAAACTCCAGATGTCATCATCAAACTAATCAAACAGCTTCAGGTTCGACTCAACAATACATTCAGAATTGTTCGAACAGACAATGGCACAGAGTTTGTAAACAAAGACTTAATTCAGTTTTATGAAAGTGTTGGAATCAGTCATCAAAGAAGTGTTCCACGAACTCCTCAACAGAACGGTGTAGTTGAAAGACGAAATCGAACTCTTGTAGAAGCCGCAAGAACAATGCTTATTTATTCGAAGGTTCCAATGTTTCTATGGGCTGAAGCCATTGCCACTGCATGCTACACCCAAAATCGTTCCCTTATACACACCTCTCATGGAAAAACTCCATATGAACTTGTTCATAAACGAAAACCCGATCTCTCATTCCTTCGTGTGTTCGGTGCTTTATGTTATCCAACTAATGATGGTCAAGATTTAGGAAAACTGAGAGCTAAAGCGGACATTGGAGTTTTTGTAGGCTATGCACCTAACTCAAAAGGTTACCGAATCTACAACAAGAGAACCCGAAATATTATGGAAACAATTCACGTCACGTTTGATGAGCTGACCGGTCAAATGGCTCCTGGACAATCCAATTCAGGACCCGCACTTCTAAACAGTCCCATTGGTTCATCTCTTGTACCAAACTCTTCTCCAGCAACTCCATATGTACCTCCATCTGAAGATGATTTGAAGAAATTGTTTGATCCTATGTTTGATGAAGACTGTGAGCCAAGTGCTACTGAATTGTCAACTCCTTCAACAGAGGCTGCTTCTATCTCTGTCAATGAAGTCAACCCTTCAGCGTCGATGTCATTAAGCCAAGAAGCGCCTGCTGCTGATCAATCTCTTTCATCAACAAATCTTCAATCATCAAATGTACATCATGAAAATGCTTCTGATTCACAGGATGAAGTTAATCCCTTTGCTACCCCTGAAGATGCTCCATTTGAAAATATATTTGCTCCTGAATCATCATCTGAACCATCTTCATCAGGAGACATCGACTCTGCTACTTCAGTTCCACAACCACAACCACATGAACATCTTAGAAAATGGACACATGATCACCCGTTGGATAACATCATTGGAAACCCTTCTCGTCCGGTATCCACTCGTAAACAGCTTGCTACTGATGCCTTATGGTGTTTCTTTAACTCAGTACTCTCAAAGATCGAACCTAAAGATGTTAAAACTGCTATGAATGAAGACAGCTGGTTCAATGCCATGCAAGATGAAATTCATGAGTTTGATCGATTAGATGTATGGGAATTAGTACCAGCTCCTGATTGTGCTATGATCATTGCTCTTAAGTGGATCTTCAAAGTGAAGCTTGATGAGCATGGTGATGTTTTGAAAAATAAAGCTAGGTTAGTGGCTAAAGGTTATCGTCAAGAAGAAGGTATAGACTTTGAGGAATCTTTTGCTCCAGTTGCTCGTATCGAGGCGATCAGAATCTTCTTGGCTAATGCTGCTAGCAAGAACATGGTTGTTTATCAGATGGACGTAAAAACCGCATTTCTCAATGGAGATCTGAAAGAAGTGGTTTACGTCAGCCAGCCAGAGGGTTTTGTGAATCCAGAGCATCCTACTCATGTTTATCGCTTGAAAAAGGCCCTATATGGTTTGAAGCAAGCTCCTAGAGCATGGTATGATACGTTGTCAAAGTTTCTTCTATCTACTGGATTCAGCAAAGGAGCAGTTGATCCTACTTTGTTCACCAGAAAGTCAGGCAAACATTCAATTCATGTTCAAATTTATGTTGATGATATCATCTTTGCCTCGACTGACCCCAATGAGTGTGACCGTTTTTCTAATGAAATGAGTTCAAAATTTCAAATGTCAATGATGGGACAAATGTCATTTTTCTTGGGATTACAAAATTCACAAAGTCCCGGAGGCATTTTTATAAATCAATCTAAATATGCAAATGAGATTTTAAAGAAATTTGGATTTGATTCTAGTGACCCTGTTGACACTCCCATGATTGAACGAACCAAGCTGGATGAGGACCACTCAGGGATCATGGTAGATCAAACGAAGTATCGTAGTATGATTGGATCCCTGATGTACCTCACAGCTAGTAGACCAGACATCTTGTTCGTTGTGTGCATGTGTGCTAGATATCAGTCTAAACCTACTAAAAGGCACCTTGAAGCGGTTAAACGGGTCTTTCGGTATCTCCAAGGAACCATCAATATGGGACTATGGTACCCGAAGGACACCGGTATGTCACTAACGGCCTATGCAGATGCTGATCATGCAGGTTGTCAAGATACACGTCGAAGTACGTCTGGAGGTGCTCAGTTTTTGGGTGTTAAGCTTGTGAGCTGGTCTTCAAAGAAGCAAATGAGTACTTATATTTCCTCTACAGAGGCTGAATACATAGCCATGTCATCTTGTTATGCTCAAATCTTATGGATGAGATCCCAATTATCTGACTATGGCTTTGAATTCAACAAAATCCCTCTGTACTGTGATAATAAAAGTGTTATTGCTCTCTCATGCAACAACGTTCAACACTCAAGAGCAAAGCATATCGACATTCGACATCATTTCATCAGGGAACAAGTGGAAAAAGGTGTGGTGGAACTCTATTTTGTGAGGACTGAATACCAGCTAGCAGACATCTTCACCAAAGCTCTTCCAAGAGAACGTTTTGAGTTTATTCTTCCACGACTTGGCTTGAAAAGCCTTCAACCAGAAACACTCAAACGTCTTCAGGAGGAAGACGAGGAGTAAAGGTCTTTATTCATCTATCTCTTGTATATATTTATTCTAAAAGCAAAATACAAAACTTGAAAAACCCTCAAAAAGAAAATATAAAAATATAAAATTTTCAAAAATCCATAAAAATTAGAAAATCTTGAAAAATTCCAAAAATATTGTTATTATGTCATGTTTTTTCCTTATTCGATATCATCTACGGACTTTGTGCTGACATTCAAAGAATGTCACGGGTTTTTAGATGTTCTTCGAATGCATATAGTTTTTTTTTTTTAAAAAAAAAAAAAAAAAAAAAAAAAAAAAAAAAAAAAAAAAGGCGGAGAAAAATAGTAGTTTATTGTCATTTCAGGCAGTAACCCGTTATAAAAGAAAGAACAGAGCCATGCTTTATCTTGTTTTTTTTAAATCTCATGCTCTGATTCTAAAAACAATTTCTTACTATCTAATGAAAACTAATTGCTTTGAAAAATTACTCGGACTTAATTTTTGAAAATCATCTGTACTTATCGGTGGTCAAAAATATCTATCTCTCAATCAACAACTTATGTCATTGATTGAGGGGGAGAATGATTTTTCAATTAAATAAAAAGTGTGTTTTTCAAACAATGGTACCAGACCGTGGTTATTATTAAGTTTTCAAAAGATATTCAAGCATGTTTAATGTAAATCGTTGGAGTCTAAAGTCTCAAAATTCGATCCTTATCAGTTAAAACGTTTTCATAATCAAGTCACAATTCTCCTTAAAAGCTTTCAAAATCAATTTAAATCTACAGAGATCACAAATCTCAAATGATGTGAAAATTGTGATCGGGGGAGAATTTGTGATTTAAATTGGATTTAAAATGATAATTTGATAAATGGTTTTATAAGGATGTACAAGCTCTCCTCCCCGCATGTGACAAACGATTTCAAATTTTTCCATGCACATGTTGAGGGGGAGCATCTATTTTAAACCTCAAATTATTGAAACGTGACTGAATTCTCTCTAAGTGCAGGTTCCCTCTAATACGTGCAAACTCTTTCATGTTTCGAGGCACATATTGAGGGGGAGCAAAATTGTGAAAACCTCATCCTTCCTTAAAATGTTTTATCTACTCAAATTGATTAGGAAGTGATGATGATCATTTTAGAAAATGATAATCAAAAGATTGGACCTTTCATTCTTAATCTAACGATTTCAAAGATCTCTTGCCTCCATGTGCTAAACAAATTTCAAATTTTTATGCATATGTTGAGAGGGAGCATTTCTAAACAATTAAGATACAAAATACTTTGATTATGTATCACAAGTATCTTGATTGATTTTTCAAATGGTTTTCAATTGGTTCCAATGGCAGATGAACTATACCAAAAAGACCGACCAACTTTACTTTATGTATGGTGATATAAGGATGATAAGGTTAGGTTGAGGTCCTATGATCCGCCAGAACCGGAGGGATCTACCCAGGGACAATCCACTAGTTAGTGTAGATGTCACACCCCCAAATTACCTGTTTTGCAGAGGAATGGAATTCCTGGGGATTGACTGTCATAGCATCACAATCACAGTTATATTGAACGACCTAAAGTGTCGTTTGGAAAACACATCGTTTGATTTATTAAAACAATCAGAGTTTACAAAGTGTAGGTCCCAAATGAAAATCAATATGTACGGAAATAAGTTTGATACAAGCCAAACGATGTTTTTAAAGTTCATAAAACCCAAGTGAGACGCGTCGTCACCGCGACTCTATGATGTGTCCATATGCATGCCATGAAGTGAATGCCTTAGATACCTGAGATAAAACATGCTAAAAAGTGTCAACACAAAGATTGAGTGAGTTCATAGAGTTTATGTTGAAATGAAAAACCTTTCAAAATCGTTTATGCAGCAAAGGCATTGTAAATCCACTCAGTTCCAAGTTCCGCCCATACAAAACTTGCAACCTGTGTGTTCACAACCCACTGCCAAAATGTGTATAGTTTATGTTCAAGCACATGATGTCAAATGAATTCACAATAGTACCTAACTCGGCGTAGAACAATAGCACATAATCAATAGCACATGACTCAATGTATCAGTAGTCAACTGATTTAGAACATTATACGACGTAGAACTATAGCACATAATCAATAGCACCTGACTCAATGTATCAGTAGTCAACTGATTTAGAACATTATACGACGTAGAACTATAGCACATAAACAAGAACAATTGATATAGTACAACATTCGGTTTTGAAACGATGGTGATCATGATAGAATTTATCCTTAAAAATATAAAGTACTTGTGAAAAATAGTTAAGCATGCATCTCCCCCAAAATAGTTCAAAACAATTGAAAATGGGGCTATGAAAACTCACGATAATCCGTAAAAGTTTAAAGTACTTGTGTAAATGAAAGCAAGTAGTTGAGCATGTATCTCCTCCAAAAATAGTACAAAACAATTAAAAGTGGGGCTATGAAAACTCACAGAAATCCTTAAATGTTTATAGTACTTATGAAAGTAAATGAAAATAGTTGAGCATGTATCTCCCCCAAAAGTAGTACAAAACAATTGAAAGTGGGGCTATGAAAACTCACCTGGTGCAATGTTTATGATGATATAATGGCAATATTGAAATGAGGCGCAACCTCTAACCGCGACCTATTATGAATGAGTTCTAATGTAAATCATGAAACAATGTCGTGCATGCAAACTCATATGATATCCATACCACTTGTACATTTGAAAATAATGTTTATCGTTGAAATATATGTTTATGACATCTCGTCATATTATAAAATACTTTACAAGTATTTACGTTGAAATGATATCCTACGATAGTCATTTAATGGTTTATTATGAAATTATAACTTTTCGTCGTAAAATAATGTCATTTGACAATTTCATGAAAGTGACTAAACGGCCTTGAAAAGCTAGTCGTAAAATGGTGCACATCGAGTGTTAGGAAACAAACTCAACGGTTTTGGAAAGCTTGTATCATTATCTCAAAGTTTTACCTTTTAAGTTTTTATCATAGAGGTCTCGATCATGGAGAAAAATATAGGTGAAGTATGGTACTAGTATCCAAAATATTGTTTAAGGGTGATTTTCGGCAAAGTTTGAGTGACCGTATTTTATTTGTTACAACTCCGTTTGACGAACGGTTGGACGTTTTGGAAAATAGGCTAGACAAACTTACTTTTACTAGAAGACATTATTTTATAAAAAGTATTCCATCAATGTTAAAAACGACCCTCAACATGGTCATTCGTGGCCGTAATGTTTGTCTAATAGAAATATATTAATTTTGCTTATATAATATAGTTACGGCAACTTTGTTTAAACACGTGTAATTTAATCGTTACTAGTCCGTTTTCTACGTTTTATATGCCCTTAGCTTCGTATTAAAGTATACTAATATATTTTTGATAAATCGACACATTTTATAGCGCTTAAGACTCATTTTTGACTCGTAAAAAGTTGAGAATACATGCTGAATTTTCTGAAACAAATAGTTTTCGTCGTCAAATTTGAAAATATCATAACTTCTTCGTTATAACTCCGTTTTAACCCGTTCAAGCGACCACGGTTTCGTTTTAAAGTATATTTTCTGAATATCTAGCCCAAAATATTTTACAAACTGTCGGATTTTCCAGATTTCACAAATAAGATCAGACCCTTAATTATAGTTGTCGAAAATGATTTCTCTCGCGTAAAACTTATTTCAATCACTTCAAACCAACACCGAAGCTATTCTAAACCTACCATACACCTTCTTAGGGTGTCATGGGTTCCTAGACATCACCAAAAGTGATATGTTTCAAGGGATAATTTATAGGATGATGAATATATATTTATAACACTTAAAAACAATAAAAAGTGGTATAGCTATCCATATGACTTGCATATTTTTTCTCAAATATGATGAAATGAACATAAAATAAATATGAAAGATGAATATGAACATGAAATGCTTACTAGTAACTTGATAAGGTTAAATGAACAAGGTTAATCCTAACACCCTAGGTTTTTATTTCAAAACCTTAACTAAGAGTGTAACTAGATTGTAATAAACTTGACTAGAAAATTTTTGGTGAATTCCTTCTTGATATACCTTGTGGCCGGTTCTTGATGAAGGAGAGGAAGAGAGGATAGAGCTTTTACACTTTGTGATATTTTAGTTGTATGTGTTGATATGAGATATAATACAATATAAGGTGAAGATATTTTGTACTAAGAAAAATGTGTGTCATCATGTGTGTCGACATGCCCAAAAAAAATAAAAGGGGTAATGCATTTGTATGATATAATGTATTTTAATTAAGCAAACATAATAATATGTAAGTGTAGTTGATAACTTGTGTACCTATTTAAGTATTTAGGGTAGCGTTAGCTAAAAATAAATTTTAACGGAACAAAATAAAATGTATTGAAGTCATAAAAATTATAAAAATACATTTCTTACAATAATTGAGTGAATAAATAATTATCGAGTTGAATTTACGAAAACCGTCGTAAAATTTTATACATAACAATTTATATACAAAATAAATTGAAAACATCGGGTAAAGTAATAACATTTTTTTTATATATATAATCTTAATATGAGTACAAAAATATATCGGAATAATTTTTGGAAGTGTCGGATCAAATGTTCAAATAATGTTTACGCGATAGCGTTTATTTAATAAGAAAATAAACGTTTAATGTAAAATGCAAAACCCATGCATAAATTGATATGAAATGATGTTACTAATGATGTGTAGACTAAATCTAGTCTATATGAAATGTCCTGAAATTACGAGTTGTCACATTCGTCCACCCAAAAAGGAATTCAGTCCCTGAATTCAGTTCGTGTTGGTCTCTCCGGTTTAGGGTTTGATGAGGTAAGCCCTCCCATTCTCGAGCAAAACCCTCAAAAGACTTTTAGGTAACCGATTTTTACTTAATCTCACAACTCATCAAACAAGAACTGTCATGAGATTAGGGTAAATCGGTTTGAGTAACGGGTCTTTTGAAAATTTGGCTCGGTCATAGAATTGCTTACACATATAAGACTACTACTCCCTTCATTGCATGATTCTTCCTGAATTAGACATGGGTGATCAGGCTATGTATAATTTAGGAGTAACTATGCAATGCTTGGACTAATCGACTCATATGATGTTTGGTGTTAAGTCATAAACCCGCACGTATAATGAGTATGCACTTATAATGATATGATGAGATGCTATGATGATGTAGTTATAGTCTAGGGTCAATGATGCAACCTAGTTCTCTATAACCGATGCTCTGATACCAATCTGTCACACCCCCAAATTACCTGTTTTGCAGCGGAATGGAGTTCCTGGGGATTGACTGTCATAGCATCACAATCACAGTTATATTGAACGGCCTAAAGTGTCGTTTGGAAAACACATCGTTTGATTTATTAAAACAATCAGAGTTTACAAAGTGTAGGTCCCAAATGAAAATCAATATGTACGGAAATAAGTTTGATACAAGCCAAACGATGTTTTTAAAGTTCATAAAACCCAAGTGAGACGCGTCGTCATCGCGACTCTATGATGTGTCCATATGCATGCCATGAAGTGAATGCCTTAGATACCTGAGATAAAACATGCTAAAAAGTGTCAACACAAAGGTTGAGTGAGTTCATAGAGTTTATGTTGAAATGAAAAACCTTTCAAAATCGTTTATGCAGCAAAGGCATTGTAAATCCACTCAGTTCCAAGTTCCGCCCATACAAAACTTGCAACCTGTGTGTTCACAACCCACTGCCAAAATGTGTATAGTTTATGTTCAAGCACATGATGTCAAATGAATTCACAATAGTACCTAACTCGACGTAGAACAATAGCACATAATCAATAGCACATGACTCAATGTATCAGTAGTCAACTGATTTAGAACATTATACGACGTAGAACTATAGCACATAATCAATAGCACCTGACTCAATGTATCAGTAGTCAACTGATTTAGAACATTATACGACGTAGAACTATAGCACATAAACAAGAACAATTGATATAGTACAACATTCGGTTTTGAAACGATGGTGATCATGATAGAATTTATCCTTAAAAATATAAAGTACTTGTGAAAAATAGTTAAGCATGTATCTCCCCCAAAATAGTTCAAAACAATTGAAAATGGGGCTATGAAAACTCACGATAATACGTAAAAGTTTAAAGTACTTGTGTAAATGAAAGCAAGTAGTTGAGCATGTATCTCCCCCAAAAATAGTACAAAACAATTAAAAGTGGGGCTATGAAAACTCACAGAAATCCTTAAATGTTTATAGTACTTATGAAAGTAAATGAAAATAGTTGAGCATGTATCTCCCCCAAAAGTAGTACAAAACAATTGAAAGTGGGGCTATGAAAACTCACCTGGTGCAATGTTTATGATGATATAATGGCAATATTGAAATGAGGCGCAACCTCTAACCGCGACCTATTATGAATGATATGTTCTAATGTAAATCATGAAACAATGTCGTGCATGCAAACTCATATGATATCCATACCACTTGTACATTTGAAAATAATGTTTATCGTTGAAATATATGTTTATGACATCTCGTCATATTATAAAATACTTTACAAGTATTTACGTTGAAATGATATCCTACGATAGTCATTTAATGGTTTATTATGAAATTATAACTTTTCGTCGTAAAATAATGTCATTTGACAATTTCATGAAAGTGACTAAACGGCCTTGAAAAGCTAGTCGTAAAATGGTGCACATCGAGTGTTAGGAAACAAACTCAACGGTTTTGGAAAGCTTGTATCATTATCTCAAAGTTTTACCTTTTAAGTTTTTATCATAGAGGTCTCGATCATGGAGAAAAATATAGGTGAAGTATGGTACTTGTATCCAAAATATTGTTTAAGGGTGATTTTCGGCAAAGTTTGAGTGACCGTATTTTATTTGTTACAACTCCGTTTGACGAACGGTTGGACGTTTTGGAAAATAGGCTAGACAAACTTACTTTTACTAGAAGACATTATTTTATAAAAAGTATTCCATCAATGTTAAAAACGACCCTCAACATGGTCATTCGTGGCCGTAATGTTTGTCTAATAGAAATATATTAATTTTGCTTATATAATATAGTTACGGCAACTTTGTTTAAACACGTGTAATTTAATCGTTACTAGTCCGTTTTCTACGTTTTATATGCCCTTAGCTTCGTATTAAAGTATACTAATATATTTTTGATAAATCGACACATTTTATAGCGCTTAAGACTCATTTTTGACTCGTAAAAAGTTGAGAATACATGCTGAATTTTCTGAAACAAATAGTTTTCGTCGTCAAATTTGAAAATATCATAACTTCTTCGTTATAACTCCGTTTTAACCCGTTCAAGCGACCACGGTTTCGTTTTAAAGTATATTTTCTGAATATCTAGCCCAAAATATTTTACAAACTGTCGGATTTTCCAGATTTCACAAATAAGATCAGACCCTTAATTATAGTTGTCGAAAATGATTTCTCTCGCGTAAAACTTATTTCAATCACTTCAAACCAACACCGAAGCTATTCTAAACCTACCATACACTTTCTTAGGGTGTCATGGGTTCCTAGACATCACCAAAAGTGATATGTTTCAAGGGATAATTTATAGGATGATGAATATATATTTATAACACTTAAAAACAATAAAAAGTGGTATAGCTATCCATATGACTTGCATATTTTTTCTCAAATATGATGAAATGAACATAAAATAAATATGAAAGATGAATATGAACATGAAATGCTTACTAGTAACTTGATAAGGTTAAATGAACAAGGTTAATCCTAACACCCTAGGTTTTTATTTCAAAACCTTAACTAAGAGTGTAACTAGATTGTAATAAACTTGACTAGAAAATTTTTGGTGAATTCCTTCTTGATATACCTTGTGGCCGGTTCTTGATGAAGGAGAGGAAGAGAGGATAGAGCTTTTACACTTTGTGATATTTTAGTTGTATGTGTTGATATGAGATATAATACAATATAAGGTGAAGATATTTTGTACTAAGAAAAATGTGTGTCATCATGTGTGTCGACATGCCCAAAAAAAATAAAAGGGGTAATGCATTTGTATGATATAATGTATTTTAATTAAGCAAACATAATAATATGTAAGTGTAGTTGATAACTTGTGTACCTATTTAAGTATTTAGGGTAGCGTTAGCTAAAAATAAATTTTAACGGAACAAAATAAAATGTATTGAAGTCATAAAAATTATAAAAATACATTTCTTACAATAATTGAGTGAATAAATAATTATCGAGTTGAATTTACGAAAACCGTCGTAAAATTTTATACATAACAATTTATATACAAAATAAATTGAAAACATCGGGTAAAGTAATAACATTTTTTTTATAATCTTAATATGAGTACAAAAATATATCGAAATAATTTTTGGAAGTGTCGGATCAAATGTTCAAATAATGTTTACGCGATAGCGTTTATTTAATAAGAAAATAAACGTTTAATGTAAAATGCAAAACCCATGCATAAATTGATATGAAATGATGTTACTAATGATGTGTAGACTAAATCTAGTCTATATGAAATATCCTGAAATTACGAGTTGTCACAGTAGATGTCCTTAGGTATGATGATAAAAGGAGAAATATGAGATATGGGAAGAGTGCGGACTGAGACTGAGCTAGTACTGGAATAAACCCAACAAGGTTCTAGTTATGAAGTTTCGGTAAGCACTTAAGGGGTTGAAGATTGAAAAATATTTGAATAAGAAAAGGGTGAAAATAAATAGCCCTCCAACAATTCAACCTTAGGGCAGAAACCGGGTTCAATTCATATGCTACTTATGGTAACATCGGTATTGAAGACAAGACGTCATGGACCCAGTGACGCACTGCACTAAAACTTCCCAAACTACTCAAGTTCCTCTTAAAAGGGCTTGCTTCATTCTCACGGGGAACCGACATAATCTATCGACTTTCTCTTAGAGATTGTTGATATTGAAGAAGGAGACCCTCTCCCTAGTCTCCGGCACAGGAACCAAATATGCACAAATTGAGTCTAGAGCCTCGAGATCATCAATAAATCTCATTAGGACACTTTCAATGAAGACTCTCTGTTTCACACAATGTGGAAAGAGAGATTATATCTTGAGTCCTACGCATTATCCTTGTGGTATTGCCAGAACATCCGAGTGATATGCAAAAATATTCACAATGAAGATGGAAAGCCTTCTGGAGCCAACATCTAACAAGCTCCTGGTAGGTGGCATGTGAGATCTATTCAAATAGATCAATCATGTGACAACTGAACAGAAACAATGGGGCGATTCAATCTTTTGAATCAATCCTGGTTCAGGTTATGGATTGTCGGATACCTTTGAAAAACCGGTCATTATGCTCAAAAACTCTTTTCTTTAGCACATCGACCGTGTACGAATATTTCAAATCAAAAGGTGTTTTATGATTGATAATTGATTTTCATTAAAACCTTCGTTGTATTGCAAAAACCATTTCTATTGAGCAATACACGGTTGTTTTTTCAAATCTCTTTTTCATCAATCAGTGAATCTCGTTTCGCTGGTTCACTCACTCCGTGTTGTCTTCTTTGAGATGTTCCGGTTTGAGAACAGCTAGAGCAGCTGCGAAACCCTGTCAAGGAAATTCTTCGGAATTACCTAATCACAGGAAGTACTTGTACTGATCAACGGGGAACCGTGGGCCGTGTACCTCAATTCATCGAAAGTGATCAAAGACACTTTCGTGTACTTTATTGCTAACTGTTTTATGCAGGTACATCCTGACGTTTGCAGCTGTTCAGAATGAAACGGTCAATCCATACCCGCATGCTCGCACAACACATTCATTTCCAAAGAAATCATGATTAGTGCATCAATGACTCTGATATTTTCACTCCATGCTTCTGCTACGCCGCTGCCAATATCATGAATCAACGAAAGCTTCCGCTACTCTGATTAGAAGAAATCATGATCCAGAATGTGAGCATGTCGGTCCAAAAGTCACAACATCACATAATACCAACATCACAAAGGAAGAGTCAGAGATTTAATATGACTGATGATCTCAAAGCAGGCTCAACAATCATTCTCACGTGGATCAGTAAAAGACCTCCACTTGATTTCCCAAACATGCAATAATGATGAATCAAAGACTACGAGCTTCTGAGCAAAGGACTTAATCAAGAATCCTAGAACAATTTAATGTAATATCTGTTTGTATTCATTGTAAATTGAGGTGACCTCCCTTAGGGGGAGATTGTTAGGAATTAGAAAATTCAGTCGTTAAAGAGTCGGTCACCTCAAGTATAAGCATTCAATAGAAAGCTCATAGTCGTAGTTATGATATGTTAGTTAGTAGTTTGTTAAGTAACACCGTGGAGGACGGACGGGTCTTTACCCACTGTATGCCTGATCCACAGCCCGTAGGTGGCGTTTATTTGTAACACACTATAAATACCCTCTACCTCCCAAGGTAGAGGGTTGGAGCTTCAATACTATTTTTCTTTGTTTCACATAGTTCCCAACTCTCTTCCTTTCTCTCACTAGAACTTTCTCTCTCTAAACATTGTTAACGCCCCACATGGTTATGGTTTAATGTGTTTATGAAATCCTATATCTAACAGCTTATAAGTTTTGACAGAAATCTGCACATAGAGGGTAGAGTTCGCACTTTTTGAATTGATCGACTTTAAATGAGCTAGACCGATTCGAGACACGTTTACATCACTAGAGAACTAGCTTGAAATTATTACTCGTCCTGGTCAAGTCCATAGAAAGTTTCTCGAGATGGTACATTTCCTGACATTGATTCCTCGTCAATTCATTGGTTTCAACTGAGTCGAGCTCTTTTGAGATTCAAACAACGATCATTAACCTTTTTGATCACATTTTAATCACGTCTCCTCCCCCTCAAAAATAGCATAGTCGTGATATTTTTTATATCAACGGATTAAACAACATTTTAGAATCTTTTAGGGAGACAAACGGATTTGATTTAAGCATGAATTTGGAACATTTTGGTTTTATACTCCCCCTTTAATAAAGTATAATCAATTAAAGGGTTTTAGAGGGAGTTATCTTGAGCACAAAGTATTTTAAAAGATTTTGAAAATCTTTTTGAACAATCTTGAAAAAGTGCTCAAGATGATGATGATTTCTCACCAGTTTTAAATGTAGTGCACTGAAGCGTACACTAGATTTTCCTTTAAAAAACACGAGTTTTGATTTGAAAATAATCAAAAGTCATCATTTTAGTCCGGGTTTCGTACTGAAGTATACGAAAGCCATATTTTGAAGAAATTTTGAGAAACGACATGTTTTAGAAAACATTTAAAGAACTCTTGCTCAAGCATCTGTACATGCCCGTATCATTGTTGAATGACATTTCTAGAAACGTACAGAATATTGATTATACAAGAGACATGTCGTGAGAAGAATATTTTTGGATTTGATTTTATATTGTTTTTGTATTTTTTTTGAAAGTTTTATATTTTTATATTTTGCTTTTGTTGGTTTTTCAAATTTTGTATTTTGTTTTTCAAAAATATTTACAGCGAAGCTTTTTGGAAAATCATTTTCAAGAAGATTCGAGAAGACGATCTAACTCCTCAGGGGTTAGGCTTCGCATTCCAATTCGTCGAACTAAATCGTCAAACCTTTCTTTTGGAAGGGCTTTAGTAAATATATCGGCGAGTTGGTAATCTGTCTTCACGAAAAATAATTCAACAGTACCTTCTTCCACGTGTTCTTTTATGAAGTGGTAGCGGACTCTGATATGCTTAGTCTTTGAGTGATGAACATGATTGCATGATATGGCTATGGCACTTTTCGAGTCACAATACATAGGTATTTTATCGAAAGTAAAGCCATAATCTGTGAGTTGTGTTCTCATCCATAGAACTTGAGCACAACACGCAGATAGAGACACATACTCGGCTTCAGCGGTTGAAAGTGCAGTGCAATCTTCTTTCTTTGAAGACCAGCTTACTAACTTTTCACCTAAAAATTATGCTCCTCCGGATGTACTTTTTGCTATAACTTGATCACCTGCGTGGTCCGCATCTGAAAAGGCAATTAGATCAAATCCGGATTCCTTCGGATACCAAAGACCCTTGTGAATGGATGTCTTCAGGTACCGAAAGATCCTTTTAACCTCTTTGAGGTGCAGTTCGGTAGGCTTTGCCTGAAACCGTGCTAATAAGAAAACAGCAAAATGAATATCGGGTCGACTAGCAGTGAGGTACATGAGAGAACCAATCATGCTCCGATATTTCTTTGGATCGATAGGTTTCCCAAACTAATCGGCTCCAATTTTTGGTGAAGTTACCATTGGTGTTCCGACCGAGTCACAATTATCCATACCATGATTTTTCAAAATCTCATTAGTATATTTAGCTTGATTAATAAAAATTCCACATGGGGACTGATGTATTTGTAAACCAAGAAAAAATTTTAGTTCCCCCATCATGGACATTTCAAATTTGCTTTTCATGAGATTTTCAAAATGTTTTGAAAGATTCGGATTAGTGGACCCAAAAATGATGTCGTCCATGTAAATCTGAACAATCAAGATGTCGTGTTTGCATTTTTGTGTAAACAAGGTGGGATCAACCGTTCCTTTGGTGAAATTGTTTAGAATCGGGAAAGAGGAGAGTTCGTCATACCACGCTCTCGGAGCTTGCTTTAAACCATAGATTGCCTTTTTGAGTTTGTAGACGTAGTATGGATGTTCCATGTCTATGAAGCCTTCTGGCTGACTCACGTACACTTCTTCTTTCAGAGTTCCATTTAAGAACGCGATCTTAATGTCCATCTGATAAACCGTGATGTTTTTGTGAGCTGCATAGGCTAAGAAAATCCTGACTGCCTCAAGTCTAGCTACCGGCGCGAATGACTCTTCAAAGTCTATCCCTTCTTCCTGTCTGTATCCTTTGGCCACAAGACGAGCTTTGTTGCGAATTACAGTCATCTCTTCATCCCTTTTGTTCTTCCATAACTATTTGAGATCAATGACGCGAATGTCAATTGGTCTTGGAACCATATCCCAACAGTCATGTAGACGGTATTGGAGAAGTTCCTCCTACATTGCTTCTATCCATGCGGGTTCTGCCATTGCCTCGCGAATGTTCTTTGGCTCTATATTGCTAATTGAGCAAAGGTAAATGCATAAGTCGCAATCGGTGGCAAGTTGGCATCTCGTCTGAATTGGCCTTGAAGGTTCACCAATAACTTGTGCAAGCGGATGGTATTTAGTCCACTTCAGAGTAGAAGGATACCGTAGATTATACGAGTGCGAGTTAGATGGTTCTCGTAAGCTTGAAGATGATTCAGCTGATTCTGTAGCAAACGAGTTTTCAAATAAGTCTTCATCTAACGTTGCATCGTTCTGGTTTTGTATAGGTTCTTCTTGAAAGGATAAGTTTTGGTTTTGCTCATCAACTGCTGGTAAAACTGTTTGAAGAATTGGAGTTGCTGGAGTAGATGTATATGATGTTGATGGAGTTGGTGCATTGGTTTCGACCGTTGTAGATGCATCTTCTGTTGGTGATGATGGATGATTTTGAGCGGGTGCAGCGAAATGATGGTTTGATGCATGTTTCAAAGTTCCACCATAGTATTCATCGAACATTAACTCAAAGAAATTCTCCCATTCATGTTCATGAGGAGTACCAGCAAAAGTTGATGGAGCTCTTTGTTGTACGAGTCCTGAACTGATGTGTCCAGAAGTCTGCTGGTTTGGTGCGGGTTCTAGAGCGAGTCTCTCAGAAGCCATCTGTGAAATTTCATCAAAATTTACGTTCATTGTCTCCATGATCCTCCTAGTTCTTCTGTTATACACCCTGAATGCCCTCGAGCTATCTGAATATCCAATGAAGATTCCAATATCACCTTTAGCTTTCAGTTTTCCTAGATCTTCTCTGTCGTTTGTCGGATAGCACAAAGTGCCAAACACGTGAAAGTAAGAGATATCAGGTTTTCTGTTGTTCACTATTTCATATGGGGTTTTATTGAATCTTGGATGGATTAGGGATCGATTCTGAGTGAAACAAGCAGTGGCAATAGCATCAGCCCATAGAAATAACGGTGCACTAGAATAAATTAGCATTGTGCGAGCAGCTTCCACAAGAGTTCGATTTCTTCTTTCAACTAACCCATTCTGCTGTGGAGTTCTAACAACTGATGTCTGATGAGTGATTCCAGCATCTTCAAAATAAGCTCTTAACTCCTGATTTGTGAATTCAGTGCCGTTGTTTGTTCTTACTACTCTTACTAGAGCTTGAAGAAGTACTTGAATACATTTCAGGAAGGTGATAATGATGCCTGGTGCTTCGTCTTTTGATCTCAGAAACCTAACCCATGTATATCTTGAATAGTCATCGATGATAACAAGAATATACTTTTTCCCATTAATGCTTTTAGCTCTTATTGGGCCACATAAGTCCATGTGCAACATATGCAACCTTGCTTCCGAACTAGGTACGGATTTGGGTTTATATGATGCTCTTTTGCTTTTTCCTTGTTCGCATGATGGACATAAGTGATCCTTGGTGTATTTGAACTTTGGAAGTCCGTTGACGATGTTGTCTTTGGCCAGTTTGTTGATGGTGTCGAAATTGAGATGGGATAACCGTCTATGCCACAACCAGGACTTTGTTCCAGATGCTCGTGTCATAAGACATATTGGTGATGAAGAGGCCATTTGGTTAATGTCGATAGCATACAAGTTTGTATCACGATTCCCAGTTAAGAGATTAGTGCCATTCAAGTTTCTAACGAAGCAAGCATTTTTCCTAAAAGCAACCTCTAAATCTGCATCACAGAACTGCCCGAATGAAAACAAATTATGTCCCAACCCTTCGACATAGTAAACCCGAGTGATCAAATAATTTCCAAAAGGTAGATCTCCATAACACATGATAGCTGCTACATGATCATTTCCAAAACGTACGGTTCCCATGAATTGCCAGACGAAATTGATCAGCAACTTCATATTTCCGGTCATGTGCTTGGAGCAACCCGAGTCGACGATCCAAAGACATTTTTCGATAACCTGCCAATAACAGAAGAAGAAGATTTTGGAAACCGTTTTGATTTTGGTTCCTTTGGGTTAGAGGTAAAATCCAGATCACACTCATAGAAGTTATCTATTGGTAAGACAGGTGCATCACTCATTCTACCATTCTAGAGTGTGAAAGTTCTACCCGTGGGTTTCCAGATGTCATCCCTATAGTAAACAGAATGCTCCCTATCAGTAGTGTAAAGCCTAAGTCTCGCAACTAGTCTTCCTATTCGTTTAGCATAAGTTCTTTTGGGAACATTCTTCTTAACAGGCTTAACAATCTCATTCTTAGAAACACAATCATCATGAACATTAGTTAAAGATTTCTTGCAAGTTAAATAAAGAGATTCAACACATTCATTAGACTTAGCAAGTTTCATAGGTTCATTACATTCAGATGAAATGTCTTTCTTATTACAAAGCGGTAAACTCCTAGGGTGTTCTTCTACTTTCTTCTCTTTATTCAAGCGACTACTCTTAGAGGCAGGCGAGACTCTATTGTTCCTTGTATTGCTCTTAGGCTTTAGTCTGTGATGAGTGCTTATTCACTCATCGTTTTTACCCGCCTAAGACCTAAAAAATGACTAAAAACACCCAAATATGATCAAAATATGTTAAAAATATTCCCGAAGTGTGTTTTATGTCTTTCAGGTACTAAATGATTGAAAACAGAGCGAAAACGAGATAAAGCAAGCTGAAACTGGAAAAAGTACAGTCAAGACGTAGCCGGGAAGCAGTTTTCTACATTTTAGAAGACCGAAACACGTTTTGAGAGTGATCAGGGGGAAAAACAACCTAAAACCCATTTTGTAAAAACCTCATTTTTCTTAAAACCAATTTTTAGTTTTCAAATTTAAAAAAAAATACAAAACTTAAAAAAAAACATTTTACATAAATACCTTTTATAAATAAAACCTTATAACCATTCCCCTTTTTAACTTACCATTTTCTTTCTTTTTCCCTTTTATCCAAAACATTCCAGGAACCAAAAAAAAACCCACCCAATTGCCCGCCATTTTTCCCTCCTCAACCGGTCCCTCTCTTTAACCAGTAATAACCAAATCCCAATCCCACTATCTCCTCTCCCCAAGGAAAGAGTCACATGTTGCCATTGCCACCTTGGCAATCCTTGGCTTAACCTCACCCAACATATGGCTCGGATGAATTCTAAATGGTACCTAACTGATCAAGGGCTTGGATCATCTCAAGAAAGCACAATTTGGTTTTTGGTCTCGTTGCCCTCACACAAGAAGCACATCAAAGAAGAGAGAAGACCCAAGTAGCTTTTAGTATAAATAGGCTGCTAGAGCTTTTGTAAAAAATTGGCTAGAAATTTTTATTCTAGTACCACTTTACTTTTCATTGTCATTTACATTCCTGTAATCTTTCATTTCAATGCAATTTTAATTTCCTGTCTTTAATTTCAGTTTGTTCAAATTTATGCAATCAAAACTTTTGTTCAGGTTTTCTGCCATTGAGTTTTTAAGTATGATAAAATCCATTTTGGAGTCTTTGTGAATGTCAAAAAGTAGCTTTTGTAATTTCCAGGTCCTTGGCATTTTAAGATTTTAGAATTCTGCTTTTAAAAGTGTGTTTGGAATCGTTTGGTTCTTGGGTCAAGCTCACTTTTTGACCCATTTTGGGTATTGAAATAGTCCTAGTTAGTTGAGGTGAGTCTTCAGGTCATTGTTTGTGAGTCTTCAGTTATGCAGCCAAACAGGTCATTGTTTCCTTTTTAGCTTATAGTTAATTTAGCCTAGCTTAATTAAGATTGTAAATGCTTAGTTAGTGTAGAATTGCTTATTCAGTGCTTACTTGTAGTTTCCCTTTTAATGCTTATTTTACCATTTTAGTAGATTAAGGATTCCCCTAGATAGTTACATTGCCAACTGCTTATCCCCGTATTTTTAGCTTTATTTCTTTGTTTATAGCTTATTTCAGTTTAGGTTCAGTTGTTAACTTTGTTTCTTTTAGCAATTCCAAGTAGTGTAAGTTGCAACATTAGTTTTAGAAGTAATACGCAAAAAAAAAAAAAAAAAAAAAAAAAAAAAAAAAAAAAAAAAAAAAAAAAAAAAAAAAAAAAAACTGTGATCAGTCCACTTCTGTCCCAACGGCAGCTGAACACAGCCCCCTAGCTCAATAGGTTTAGCATCTAATTAGGATTTAGTGGGGGCAAGCTTGCTTGCCTTCACGACCCCATGAGCTCATAAGCTTATTGCAACTATAGCTCACTTAGATTTGGCTTGAATAGCACCACTTTGGCCTGTTTTGGGACTGCCCTGTCCAAACAGCAGCTTTTCGTTTACCTTTCTTTTGCTTTTTAGTGTTTAGCTACTGCTTATTTAGAACCCTCTAGTTGCTCATTAAATGTTCTAGAATAGTGCTCAATAGGTTTAAGTTTTTTGTAGCCTTTTATCCTTTGGATTTGCTCTAAGCCAAACAACCCGTTCAAGTTATTTTTTTTCTTTTTGAGCTGTTGGGACCTCAAAGGTTTTGCAGCTTAATGTAGCTGCTCATTGTCAGGTTCAGTTTGTAAAAAAATTTCATTTAGTTCCTTTGTATGATTTGCAAGAGCTGAAGAAAAAAAATACAGAAAAAAAAGAAGGCAAGGCAGGATTCGAACACCTGACCTTCAGGTTCCCAGCCCATGACCAGACATCACAGCCACCTACCAACTGCTCCTTGTGTCTGTTTTGTTTATTTCGTGCACATTTAATCCTTTATCAGTATTAGAGAATTGGTATTTTTTAAACTTTTCCTTTTATTGAGCTTATTAGTTGCTTATTTCAAAAGCAGTTATGTTTTTTTTTTTCTTAGATTTAGCATAGTGTAAAGTATTTTTTTGTAATTTTTTCATATTTTTCCAAAAATGTTTAGTATTTTTTATTAATTAATTAGTTTAAATTAGTTTTTATTTCTTAATAAATAAAATAAAAGTCAAAAAAATACCCGGCTTTTTCCTAAAATCATTTTTAGTCATATAGAATGTAGAAAAATTAGTTTTGCACTCGTAGGACTTAAATTGCATACTTTTTCACTTTCGGGCCTTGGTGCGTTCTCGGTTTTTCGTTTTTTTATTTTTTTTTTGCATTTTAGCACCCTAGGATGTAATTTAGTTTCGTTTTATTGTTTCTTAGGCTTAGTAGTAGCTTATTTAGTGTTTACTTGCTTTATTTTCTTTCCCGTTCCTTAATTTGTAGATTAGCGTAATCAAATATCCAAAATTCGTTCAACCAATTCAAGTCTTAATCACGAAACTCAACGACACCGTCAATTTCACACCTCGTTGGGACACGACCCGGGGAAATCACTTTCCCGGTATCACTTTTATCACACCCGTAAGATTTGGCACTTTAACCCTTTTCCTAAAAGGTTGATTTGCCGGGTTTTACTGTTAATTTGATATTTTGATATTTGTGTTTATTTTAACGAATCAAATTTTTGGCGCCGCTGCCGGGGAGGTGTGTTGCGACATTATCGTGAAGTTTTTGCGATTAGTGACTTGAAGAACCTTCCTCGTGAAGTTATTGCTTTTTGAAAAATACAAAAATACAAAAATATTTTTCTTTTCTTTGTATATATGTAAAAGATAAAAATACAAAAAGATTTTGCTTGTTGTTTTAAATAAAATAGAACAGACAATCAATATAACACTTCTCAACTTGAGTGTTATCATAATAAGTTCCCGAACCAAAGATTCAAAACTTGCCTTTGTGTCACTTGCGTGAATACGCTTGTGATTATTGGTTTAAGTTCCTTGTGTTTTGCCTCGGTCTTGTTTTAATTGAAAGTGTTGTTTTTGATAGTGCATGTGCACTCGTTTGCAAAAACCCAAAAATATTCTTCTCGTTCCTCTTATCCGTATAATTCTATTTCTCTTACCCTCTTTCACCGTTTAATTCTATTCTTCGTATCCTCTTGACCATTTGATTCTATTTCTTTAACCCTCTATATGTTTAATTCTCATGGCAACGATCGATTATCGTCGTTGTTTTCACTGCAAAAGCCGTATGGAAGAGGATCAGCTTTATTGTCAGAATCACAATTGTTTATGTAAGCGGTGTGGAAGGGTTGGTGCAAGCAAATATTGCTATTGGTGCGAATTAGCCGATAAAAACTCTCTTGATGATTCTCCAAGTTTTTCCGACCACCCGCCACAACCCGAGATTTATTCTATTGTTTCTGAGCCCAAACCGTCTAGATTTGATCAAAATCTTTCGCGATTTACGGTTAAGATTAAGAGAAAAGAGCAAGAACCAGAGACCAAAACCGAAGTGGTGGAAATTGCTAGCTCTGAGAGCACACCACTTGTCCCACCTCCGGAATCTTCAAAACCTTTTTCGGACGATTTCATGAACATTGTTCAAAATTGCTTAAATGAATTTCGTCAAATTTCAACTTCGGGAAATACCGTTTTACCTAACATTTGTGATGTTGTTGAGCCCTCGATTCCTACTCCCGTACCCGAGATATCTTCGTTCGATCAAGAGTATTGCTACGGTTGTGGCGACTTGTTACCACAAGGTTTTCGTTGTTACAAATGTATGTGCGAGTGGTGTGGAAACTATCTTGTCAATGGATGTTGTTCGATTTGTGCCGAGAATTCATTCACTTATGATTCTAACCCGAACTCTTTCAATTATCCTCAAAACGATTTCAACTACCCTCCACAAAATTCATTCGAGCCACAACCGTACTATCAAGATTTCAATGATTCATCATTTCAAAGTTTCTCTCCCCAATACCCTCATTGTGCTAAGTGTGGGGGTCCTCATGATGATTATCAATGTCAATCGTGGAATCAAAATTACTATGGACCTGATCCTTGTTATAACACTTCCGGATTTGACCACATCCAACCCCCACAACTTCTCGTCATTGATCAATTTCCTCGCATAATTCTTGAGGAACTTTCCGAGGAACAAGCTGCTCGCAACGAAAGATTTCTAGCCGATGAGCGAGCAGCTCAAAAGCTTCTCCTATTTAACGAAGCTGCTCAACAGCGTCTCCTATTTAACGAAGCTTGCCGTCTCGATGACGAGGATGAGGAAGATTGGGAGATGACAAAGGACAAGGTGCATATCTCAAGCCCACCAAGTACCGCACATGTCCACTCTCCGCCCTCATATTGCCTATCTACCATAGAACCTTCGGATACCCTTTCAATGGGGGACGAGCATCTTGACACTATTCCGGAAACGGAATCGTCTTGTGTTGAGAACCTTGTCCCAACCCCAAGTGAATCCGAGGTTATCTCCGGTGATATGTGTGATAAGCCTCTCGATGATGATTCTTCTCCTACCCCAAAAGCATCGGTTGAGATGACCTCCGAGTCTGAGAATGATTATACGTCGTTTGATGACTCTTTATCATGTGGAGACATCGAGTATGTGGAGGAAATTCCTTCTGAGCTCGTCAGCTTAGAAGAAGTGAGAGATGTTGATCCCGAAGATCTTGATATGGACACTGATTTTGAAGCGGATGATGAAGATATTCTTGTTGTGTTCTGATATGTGTCTAAATACACATATATTTGTATTATATAAACCCACAAAAACAACCAAAAACACACAAATGACTCTCAAAATGTTATAAATTCATCAAAATGTGTTTTTTATGTGATTCAGGTACAAAAGATTGAAAAACAAGTGAAAAATGATCAATTTCACAACAATTGTCGTTTTCAGTCCCTGGAATTACACAAATTGTCAAAACTAGTCCCTAAATGTTTTAAATGAATGAAAAGTCAACTTAAGTCCTTGGGAAATCAAAAATGTTCACAAAACATCCCTAGATGAAAGTTTACACAAAATGGCAATTTTTACCCCTCAAGTTACAAAATTGGCAAAAATGGTCCCTGGGTATTCTAAACTTGGAATTTTACAAATAATACCCTTGTACTATGCATGATTGAAAATTTGGAACATTTTGATAAACTTTTGGGAAATTACACTTTTAGTCCCTCAAAATCCAAAAATGACAATTAAGGTCCTTTTAACTTTCAAAATGAAATTTTATGCAAAAAGGGTCCTTGTTTTATCAAAGTATGGCAGGTTTGGTCCTTGTGAGAGCATTGGAAAAAGTTCAATATCAGTCCCTCATGTTTGGATAAGTTACATATTTGGTCCTTGTGCTTATTCTTAACCAAACGGACCTTATACCAAATCCAAGCCCAATAACCCTTGGCCCAATACCACTTAACCCGGCCTTTGATATCAACCAACGGTCAAATAAAGTCAAAAAATGAGAAAACCGCGCCCAAAAACCGGGCACTGTAGCACCTTCTCTCACAAACACTACAATCAGCAAAACCAGTCCTGGTTTTCACCTTTTTTCTCAACCCCCCCCCCCATGCTATGTTCCCTCCACATCCACTAACAACCAAACTCTCTTAATTGACTCAACCCACCTCCATTTAAAGCTAAAACCTGCTAAGAAGAAAATTGGCGCCAAAACACAAGTGTATGGTTATGATGAGTTAGAGCAATCCAAGGGCTGGAAGATGGTGGGATCAAATCAGAGTACTAGTGGAAGCAGTTTGGGGTATAAAAGGAAGAAGAAAGAGAGATGAAGTCACTTTGGCCTTAAGCCTTAGTCACGTAGTTGTAATTTTTATTGCTTTCTTAGTTAAAATGTCTTTTAAATCTTTCAAATGTTGTAATTTACTTTAAATTAGTGTAATGGAACTCTTCTTTAAGTTTAATTTCAGTTTAACTTCAGTTTCAAGAATTTGCTTAATTTCCTTTAATTTTAAAGTCCTTTTAATTTCATGGTAAGTAGTTATTTTATGGACTCCTTAAGCCATATAAGCTCCTGACAAGGCTTTTAAGCTTTTAGAGACATTTAAACAAGCTTAGACTTTTTAAACTAGAAAATACCAAAAAATAGAGAAAATGGAAAAATAATCAAAAATCAGATTTATGAAGAAGGTGATGAAGCAGGGTTGGATTTGGAATGCTATGGGGTATTAGGAGCTTAATAGGAAGCTATTGGGTGTAACCTTGTCCTTGGTTTCTATGTCTCAGTCCACTTTCTCATTTGTAAGCATGTTTCAAATTTTTGCAATTTACTGTTTCAATGTTTTATTTACCTTAATTTCCATGTTTCTGTGTTTATTTGATGCTAGTTAGTGATTTTATATCTTATTATTAGTTATTTATGTTTTGGAACTACTTGTTGCAAGATTTCAAGTTTGGACTGCCTTTAGGCCAATTTTTGATAATCCTAGGTAAAAACATGTGTGCCTACTTGTTTATGCTAAAAAAGGTTCTAATTTAACCAATGAAAACCTCTGGATTTGATTTTATAGGTTTATATAGTCTTACACTTTGAAATCCTCAAAATCAGTGTTTATAAGGTATGTTTGGATTTGCTGTCAAAAATGTTTTAGAGGCTTAGTCAGTGGTGGTTCATTGTTGTTTCATGCTTGTTAACCTCATTTGAGTTCATTGCAGTCAACATCTTGTGCTTGCAAAGCTCAAAAGTCAAAATCCCTTGTTTTCTGTCTTAAGCTCTTAACTGTTGAGATTTTGCAATATCAAAAGCTCATTTTGTGTTTAAATATCTTAGAATTAGCTTGCATTAGTTTCCTTTCATCATATAACATCAAGCTCAGCCCATAAATTAGGCTCAAAGTTCATTTTAGTCAAAGTATAAAAATCTGTCAAAAGTCAAATTTTCATTTAGGTCGTTTTTGAATAAAATAGATCTTTTTACTGTGTGTTTAATAATAAGTTTTAGCTTGAAAGCTCTTAGGGTATTAAAGTCTAGTTGCTAAACGAAAATACAAAAATATTAGATCAGCTTTAATCAGCTTTTAGAGTGCTTATTTTCTTCTTTCTTTTGGACCCCTTGTCTGCATAAGTGCCCTGTGCACAGATTTTGGTACCTTACTTCATAAGCTCTCACAAGCTCATTAGTTAGCTTAATTCTGTGAAACTTAGCTTTTTGAGAAGCTCACCTAGCTGTCTCAAGGATCCAAGTTTGGTTTTTCCATCTCTAGCTTATTTAATGGGTCTGCTTAGAGCTTTTCATTTGTCCCATTTCATTCAGTTCAATAACTAGTCAGTGTTTTAATCAGTTTTACATAAGCTCCTCTAGAGCTTATTAGTGTAAGCTAAACTTTGTAAAATAGCTTTTTAGAGAGTTTAACTGGTCTCCTTGTTGGTCCTAGTGTTCATTTTCATTTCTGAGCTTATTCATGTGCTTAAATTAAGGTAAAAAGTACCTAGTGATTCAAGGAGTTAACTGTGTAACAGTGTTTAGTTTTGCTTATTTGTGCTTAATTTGTGCTTATTTCTTAGTCATTTGCTTTTTCAATTGTTGTAATTAGCTTATTTTAAGTTACTTAGCTCATTTTCTGTTTAGCTTTTGCTATTTCATAGCTTGTTAGTCATTTAGTTTAAGCCTTTTGCTTATTTCATTTTTTGCTTACTGTTGAGATCTTAGCTTATTTCTGAGCTTATCAGTTGTTTTTATTAAAAGTCATAGTTGTATAAAATGCTTATTTTCATGTGCTTAATAAGTTGTAAAAAGAAAATTTCAAAAATAAAATGTTTTGCAAAAAGGGGGTAGGCAGGCTCGAACCTGAGACCTCCCCCTTTTGTGCGCGTTAGAAGGGTACCTGGATACCAGTTGCCCTTGGGACTTGTCTCGTTAGAATCTTGCACAATCTATGTTTTAAATACGTTTTGTCTCTTAAGCTTATACGACTTATTTAGCTTATTTGTAGCTTATTCATAGTAGCTTTTTCCAGTTTTCTAATTTTCATAAATCTGTATTAGTATAAAGTATTTTCTAAAAAAGTTTCAGATTTTTCTCATTAGTTTTAATATTTTTAATCATTTAATTAGTGTAAAATCTTAATTAATTCATAATAAAAAATATAAAAAGCAAAAAAATATAATTCTTTTTTCTAAAATTTTCTTTTGTCATATATTTTGTAAAAAAAACTGTTTTTACACTTGTAGGACTTTTATTTCATAAAATTTACGTTTTGTCTTGCGCTCCAGCGTAATTTTTATACATAACGCTCGTTTTCATTTTAAGTAACGTTTTTAGATAATTTGAGTTTACGTTTTAGTTTATATAGTTTATTTAAGTTATTTTATTTTATAAAACACAATAACATCATTGTAAATATAGTGATAGCATTTATTTAATAGATTTTAACTTTTTAATCTTTTTAATTTGCATTTAAGTCGCTTTTATTTTATAACTTTTTCAGTAGAGTATTATTCAATCCTACCTTTACAGATCACTATCCTTAGTGATCACTTCATTATCTGAATCAGTGTTTGCACACCATTGAGTCTCCTTGGGACTAAACGACCCGGGAATTCACTATATTCTCTGATCTTCATTGCATTTGTGTTTAAGCTGTTTTAAGTCTGTTAGACTTGACGGTTTAGCAACAATCATGTTCGAGAAACCTTTTGCTATGGCTTTTACTAATCCTCTGTTTGACTTTGATTCTGAATTCACTATAGTTTCGGATAATCCAATCTTTGACATTCAGAATGAGGATAGTGACCTTTCCATGGAGAACCTCGTTACATCTCCATCTTTACCCGAAGATAAGAATAGTGGCAATCCCACTTCGACGTTAGACCTTCTTGAGGAGTTCGCCGATGAACTCGCTCTTATTGATCATTCTCCACCGGGAGATGATGATGCTCACTTCGACTTTGAAGCCGACCTTACTATATTGGAAAATCTTCTATACAATTGGTCTTCTGATAATTCGTCGAGTGACACTCTTATGGGAGAGGTTGACTCATTTCTTTCTCCGGATGACTCGATACCCTCGGGTTTTCAGAGTGACGATTATGGCTTAGGTCCATCATCCACTCGTCCGCCTGCGAAACCGCCGGATGATGGAACCTCTTCTAAGCCCGATACGGATGTTTTCATTGCTTCAGTGGTGGATAAGATTTCAGAACATTCCGTTAATGTTCCTCAATCTTATCTTTCGCCCACCCAACCCACCTGTTGTCTTGTCATTGCCACTTTGCCTTCTCATCCCATTTCTTCTCCATGTCTTAACTCCTACGGGAGTGAAGATACCATCTTTGACCCCGGCATTTCTCTTTCCCTTGAGCCGGTTATATCTCATCGGAGTGGAACTTTCAACACATTCAATATTTATCCAAACCATTCGAATGAAAGTCCGATTGAGATTTTCTCTTCCACTTGCTTCACCATGGACCAATGAATTCGGGGTCGAGTCAAGCTAGCGACTCGGTTAACAAAAACAGTAGCATTTCATGGGTGTCCACCCATGTTTCTGACTTCTTTCTATTTTCTAACAAGTGTGGGGGGAAACCTCCACTGTGTTTGCTTCTTGTGTGTTTGCTCTTGTTTTCAGGAATCCCTTTGATCGTGATGATTGATGCGCCTGTTTTCAATCCAGCCGCCCAATATCCGATCATTTTACTAACGTTTATCTGGGGATATGTTTTCGAAAATCCTTTTTATGTTAAATGATAGAATTCGTCCACACACTTGATTAGTGGTATTACCTTTTTCCGTTCAATAGTATCGGCTTTGGCCGGGACTTTGAATATTGAGGGCAATATTCAATTCTAAGTGTGGGGGGGAATTCTGTCGAATTTTGTCACATTTGTACCTTTTAGTCCCTAGTACCCTCGTTTTGGCCAAACTTTAAAAAAATTTTGCATAAAAAAAGAAGTGCTTTGCACAAAAATAAAGTGTTAATGCTTCGGTGTTAACGGTAGTTTAGTCTTGATTAGGTTAGAACAAAGGGAATCCCGACTATGCTAGAGTGTTTATCTAGCTGCTCTCTTAACATTTAGGCTAAGTTTTTACGAGTTGTGCAAATGAAAATGCTAAGCGTGGAGTAGTTGGTTCTCTTTAGAGCTTATATGAGTAATCTATGGCTTTTTCTCCCAGAAGCTAACTAATTGAACCTAAAATACGTGCTCGTTGTCTAACTTTTGAACATTTAAATCGTCTTGTTACAACAAAAAGTTTTTAAGCAAAATTGATATAGAGCTCAAGTTCAACTTTTTATATAAATTTTTGGAAAAGCATACTTTCTTAAAATCGGAATAATGTTGCAAAATGAAAGTATCGTAAAAGTGCTTGAATGATGCAAAAATAAATTGCAAGTCAAAGTCAAAGTAAAAAATAAATAAAAAAAAAAGGTGAGAAAAATCAAAAAAAAAAGAAAAAAAAGTTGAAAAATGAAAAATGAAAAATATGAGTCCTCAAATAAAAGTATTATGTTGCTTATGAATAAATGTGCGAAACTTGCTTTTTCTTAAATTTAAATCGGAAGTTGAACTAGGATTCGTCAAAGTTGTCTAAAAGCTTGACGGTGATTTAGAAATTCTTGAAGTCAAAGACCCCGAAAGCTCCGATACTATTCTCGAGGGTGAAAACCTAGCCTCCTTAAATGGACAAGCTGAGAAGAAAGTCGCTAAATGGAGTGATCTCACCTTTGAATCTCGAATTTCTAAATTATCGTCAGTTGATGTCCATTTAGGTTTAGTTTTAACTTAACAGTAGCTTCGTAAATCTTTGGAATCGAATTCCCGCTAATTCCGATACTATTCTCTGTGAGGTGTCAAAAGCCCGGTCACTTAAAACTAATGTTTTGGGATGTGCCGAGAAGAAAGCCGCTACATGGAAGAGGCCTTTTCGATCCTTAGACTTTCATCTTTTCCGGTGGGTTAGTACTTTAGTTAAGTGGATAACAACCATAACGAGGTCGGTTTCAATGGTCAAACTTTTGAAAATGAGCACACGAACTTAATTTGTATAAATTGCGGGAGTAAAAAAGTTAAGTCTCGACTTACATAGATTATTTTTATAAGTAGTGTTAGCATTTTACAAAAACATTTGCACAATAAGTCTAGACTTAGTTTGGGAGTATAAAAAAGAGGATGACGATTATAATTCCCTGGAGACACCCATTTTGTGTGAATCCCGTTCCATGATACCGCTTATTTTTTGATAATCAAGCATGTTATTTACGTTTCAGTTTAAGTTTCTCGCATCAAATAAAAAGTCGAAACGGGGTAGTCTTGGTAATCTTGAGTCTTTCATTACTTCACATGATTGATTGCTAGGGACTAGCAATTGCCTAGTGTGGGGGAATTTGATGAGTGCTTATTCACTCATCGTTTTTACCCGCCTAAGACCTAAAAAATGACTAAAAACACCCAAATATGATCAAAATATGTTAAAAATATTCCCGAAGTGTGTTTTATGTCTTTCAGGTACTAAATGATTGAAAACAGAGCAAAAACGAGATAAAGCAAGCTGAAACTGGAAAAAGTACAGTCAAGACGTAGCCGGGAAGCAGTTTTCTACATTTTAGAAGACCGAAACACGTTTTGAGAGTGATCAGGGGGAAAAACAACCTAAAACCCATTTTGTAAAAACCTCATTTTTCTTAAAACCAATTTTTAGTTTTCAAATTTAAAAAAAAAATACAAAACTTAAAAAAAAAACATTTTACATAAATACCTTTTATAAATAAAACCTTTTAACCATTCCCCTTTTTAACTTACCATTTTCTTTCTTTTTCCCTTTTATCCAAAACATTCCAGGAACCAAAAAAAAACCCACCCAATTGCCCGCCATTTTTCCCTCCTCAACCGGTCCCTCTCTTTAACCAGTAATAACCAAATCCCAATCCCACTATCTCCTCTCCCCAAGGAAAGAGTCACATGTTGCCATTGCCACCTTGGCAATCCTTGGCTTAACCTCACCCAACAGATGGCTCGGATGAATTCTAAATGGTACCTAACTGATCAAGGGCTTGGATCATCTCAAGAAAGCACAATTTGGTTTTTGGTCTCGTTGCCCTCACACAAGAAGCACATCAAAGAAGAGAGAAGACCCAAGTAGCTTTTAGTATAAATAGGCTGCTAGAGCTTTTGTAAAAAATTGGCTAGAAATTTTTATTCTAGTACCACTTTACTTTTCATTGTCATTTACATTCCTGTAATCTTTCATTTCAATGCAATTTTAATTTCCTGTCTTTAATTTCAGTTTGTTCAAATTTATGCAATCAAAACTTTTGTTCAGGTTTTCTGCCATTGAGTTTTTAAGTATGATAAAATCCATTTTGGAGTCTTTGTGAATGTCAAAAAGTAGCTTTTGTAATTTCCAGGTCCTTGGCATTTTAAGATTTTAGAATTCTGCTTTTAAAAGTGTGTTTGGAATCGTTTGGTTCTTGGGTCAAGCTCACTTTTTGACCCATTTTGGGTATTGAAATAGTCCTAGTTAGTTGAGGTGAGTCTTCAGGTCATTGTTTGTGAGTCTTCAGTTATGCAGCCAAACAGGTCATTGTTTCCTTTTTAGCTTATTGTTAATTTAGCCTAGCTTAATTAAGATTGTAAATGCTTAGTTAGTGTAGAATTGCTTATTCAGTGCTTACTTGTAGTTTCCCTTTTAATGCTTATTTTACCATTTTAGTAGATTAAGGATTCCCCTAGATAGTTACATTGCCAACTGCTTATCCCCGTATTTTTAGCTTTATTTCTTTGTTTATAGCTTATTTCAGTTTAGGTTCAGTTGTTAACTTTGTTTCTTTTAGCAATTCCAAGTAGTGTAAGTTGCAACATTAGTTTTAGAAGTAATACGCAAAAAGAAAAAAAAAAAAAAAAAAAAAAAAAAAAAAAAAAAAAAAAAAAAAAAAAACTGTGATCAGTCCACTTCTGTCCCAACGGCTGCTGAACACAGCCCCCTAGCTCATTAGGTTTAGCATCTAATTAGGATTTAGTGGGGGCAAGCTTGCTTGCCTTCACGACCCCATGAGCTCATAAGCTTATTGCAACTATAGCTCACTTAGATTTGGCTTGAATAGCACCACTTTGGCCTGTTTTGGGACTGCCCTGTCCAAACAGCAGCTTTTTGTTTACCTTTCTTTTGCTTTTTAGTGTTTAGCTACTGCTTATTTAGAACCCTCTAGTTGCTCATTAAATGTTCTAGAATAGTGCTCAATAGGTTTAAGTTTTTTGTAGCCTTTTATCCTTTGAATTTGCTCTAAGCCAAACAACCCGTTCAAGTTATTTTTTTTCTTTTTGAGCTGTTGGGACCTCAAAGGTTTTGCAGCTTAATGTAGCTGCTCATTGTCAGGTTCAGTTTGTAAAAAAAATTCATTTAGTTCCTTTGTATGATTTGCAAGAGCTGAAGAAAAAAAATACAGAAAAAAAAGAAGGCAAGGCAGGATTCGAACACCTGACCTTCAGGTTCCCAGCCCATGACCAGACATCACAGCCACCTACCAACTGCTCCTTGTGTCTGTTTTGTTTATTTCGTGCACATTTAATCCTTTATCAGTAGTAGAGAATTGGTATTTTTTAAACTTTTCCTTTTATTGAGCTTATTAGTTGCTTATTTCAAAAGCAGTTATGTTTTTTTTTTCTTAGATTTAGCATAGTGTAAAGTATTTTTTTGTAATTTTTTCATATTTTTCCAAAAATGTTTAGTATTTTTTATTAATTAATTAGTTTAAATTAGTTTTTATTTCTTAATAAATAAAATAAAAGTCGAAAAATACCCGGCTTTTTCCTAAAATCATTTTTAGTCATATAGAATGTAGAAAAATTAGTTTTGCACTCGTAGAACTTAAATTGCATACTTTTTCACTTTCGGGCCTTGGTGCGTTCTCGGTTTTTCGTTTTTTTATTTTTTTTTTTGCATTTTAGCACGCTAGGATGTAATTTAGTTTCGTTTTATTGTTTCTTAGGCTTAGTAGTAGCTTATTTAGTGTTTACTTGCTTTATTTTCTTTCCCGTTCCTTAATTTGTAGATTAGTGTAATCAAATATCCAAAATTCGTTCAACCAATTCAAGTCTTAATCACGAAACTCAACGACACCGTCAATTTCACACGTCGTTGGGACACGACCCGGGGAAATCACTTTCCCGGTATCACTTTTATCACACCCGTAAGATTTGGCACTTTAACCCTTTTCCTAAAAGGTTGATTTGCCGGGTTTTACTGTTAATTTGATATTTTGATATTTGTGTTTATTTTAACGAATCAGTCTGCTGCTCCTAAAGGTGCTTCCTAGTCCTGTAGAAAGTAAGGCACACTCATTAGGATTCACAATTTTATCTAGAGAAGTGGTTTCAGCTTTCCTAGTCTCTTTGGAGTGCTTATCTAAACTTATGTCATTTGTTCCATATGTTTTAGATGTGGAGGCAGACGCATTAGTGGTACTCATCTTAAAAAGGCCAGGAGCTAAAACTTTTGGTTTCTCAATAACCGCTTTTCCTTTTTCAACATTTTGTTTAGGCAAGGCAGGTGGAGTGACTGGTTTGGATAAATCATTTTTCTCATTGACTTTTGGAGGAGGCATAGAAACAGACATTTTTGGTTTTAAAACTGGTTTGGGAACATTTGCTTTCTCCTCAGTCAATGGTTTTGAAATCTTAGTATCCACTGCCTTTCCTTTTTGACATTCCAGCTGAGCCCTCAAAAGATCATTTTTTGCTTGCATGTCAATGTAGGCACGCTCATACGACAGTTTGTCATACTTGCATTCCTCAGTTTTTCGATCAAGTTGTTTAAAATATGAGACATTTTCTTTTTCAAGTTTCTCAAGTGCTTTTTCATATTTTGAAACAATTTTGGAGGTCTCAGACTGGAGTCTTTCATGATCTTCAACAGAATATGTTCGTAAAATAATGGACATAATATCGATAGTCAGAACATCTTCGAAGAGAGAGTCATTTAAATTTTCCAAAAATTTGATGTGTTCGACACACTCATTAGCTTGCTTTACCAGGAATTTATGGTCTACAAAGTCAGCTGTTTCTTTCAAAAACGCTTGTTCAAAATGAATTACCCTTGAGTTGATGTTATTAAGCTGAGGGGCAATTTGAGTTTCAAAATATTTTTTATTTTCATTATCAAAACTATTAAACCAGATGTTTGTTGTAATATTGGTTTTAGTTTTAATAGTGTCTTGAAGATCCGCAATTCTAGTTTTCACATTTTCTAAAATACTTCTCGCATCACTTGTGTTAAAAGGGTTGTTTGAAGACATTTGTTCAATGTTCGAAAGAGAATTTGAGACAACAACTGGTTTTGAAACAGATTTTGAAACAGGTGTTGACTCTTTGTTTTAAACACTTGGTGTGATGGAAAACTTTAACTTTTCTTTTTGATTAACAAAAGTAATTCCAGAAATTTTGTTCCATTTGTTATAGTCGATTGGTTTGATTTCCGGATGTTTTTGTTTCATTCTTTCTCTACTCTCCTTAGATAGTTCTAACGTTTCAAGAGAATCACGAACAATAATGGGTTCATGTAAAACATTTCCATTGTTTAACACATTCTGAGGTTTCTGAGCTTTCTTGAGGAACGAAGAAGGGTCGTTACCAAGTGCCATTCTATGATTAGTATGAAAACGCGGATTTACTTGATTAGAAAGCATCTTGTTTGTTTGAGCAGAATGACCCGTTTTAAGAAGCAAATTTTCCAAAGTTTGGATTTTTTTTCATTTTTATCAAGAATTTCATCAAGAAGAGAATCTTCTCGTTTTGAAAAATCAGTAATCAACTGCTTCTTCTCTTTTTCAAGATCAGAAAACATTTCTTTTTGTTTAGAAAGTTGGACATTTAAATCAGAAATTTCCTTGTTTAAAATTTAATTTTCAAGTTCAAATTCACATCAAGTGTGTTATACTTGATTTGCAATAGTTGTTCTTTAGAAACCAAATTTCGATAACCAATTTCTAATTCTGATTCTTTGTTTTTATGAAATTCAAAGGCTTTTGCATTCTCCTTGTAACTCTCAAGCTCAGCGGTCAATTTAGCATTCGCGGCCTTAACTTCGCGATTGACCGTTCTAACTTTCTCGATTTCAATGCCACAGTTATTGATTAATGATTCAAAGTAAGCACGTGTTTCCTCATCAGTCTCAGTATTTTGTGCCACACAGTCTCCACTAGGATCCACATCTGGAGTCTCAGAGTTAGTATTGCTACAACTCGGATTGTCCAGGTATGTATCATAAATAGGTGATGATGTCACAGAATGCTGTTCGTCATGAGTAAACAAATCAAATATGACATTGTTATAGCATGGATCAGTGATTGGTATCTCAGATACTGCATTGGCGTCATAGACAGGAGGTGCATCAGAATCAGTATCGTACTTAGTCTCCTGAAGATTTGCCATGAAGATGCAGTTCGCATTGATTTCCTCGAGGTCTTCCAAATCATCCATAATAGTGAAAAAGTCATTTTCCTCAGCACTCAATTGTAATCCTGCTTCTGTCTTTTGTGCTAACAGCATAGCTTTCTGAAGATACTCAGCAGTCTTCTTGTTCGGCTTAGTAGGACAATTCCTTGCCATGTGACCCAATCCTTGACAGTTATAACACTTAACCTGATTACCCTGATTCACATTTCCATAATTCCCAACGACTGGAGCTGCAACATTCCCATTCTGATTACCCACTGCTCTATTCCCAACATTCTGACCCATCTGATTTCCAACATTCTGACCTAACTGATTACCCTGATTCGGAACCGCCTGATTACCCATCTGAAATCCAGTAGCATATCCCTGTGGGTTCGCAATAACTCCAACCATTTGGCCTTGATGACCCATGTTCACACCTGGCTGAGCAATTTGCCTGTTGCGAGTGTTTGATGAAATCCTTTGATTGTTGTTAGTTGGTGTGGAATAGCGACTTCTGAATGCTTTACCCAAAAATGCAAATGCATGTAGCAAAGCTTGTTCTTGTTCAATTTCAAGATCAATGATTCCTTATTCCTGGTAATGTTGTTGTTCTGGTGGATAGATTTGTTGTTGAGTGATATCAGCTTGTTGTTGTGGAATGTATTGCTGCAAGTTGTTGTTAGTGGAAGATGATGAAGCTTGTTGTGTATTCACTGGAGTTTGAGTCTTTGCAATGAGTGCCAATGGATCATGATTCTTTGCTAATCTTTCTTTCCTGACTTCATTCACTTCATTTTGGTTTTGTTTCAGAAAATCGTTGAGTTGATCAAAGTTCACTTGATGTAAGTCTTTTGTTTGGTTGACAATAGTGACATATCGTCCCCATTCTTCTGGTAGATTGTTCAGGAACTTGATGTTGCTCACGATAGTTCTGGGTGTCAACTTGTTTATGATCAGCTCATTCATTAAAGTGCAAAACCTTCCATAGTGGGATTCAATGGATTCTCCTGGAGTAGATGTAAACTTCTCCCATGCAGTTAGCAGCTTGTTCTCCGTATTTTGTTGACCAATTTATGTTCCATGACAAAGCCGTCTAACACGTTCCCACATATCGAAAGCAGTTTCACAACTGTCTACAGCAGCAAAGATGTCTCTTGGTAAACCCAGTTGGACAAAGATGTCTCTTCAGTGTATTCTGATTCCTTTTGAACACGAAAAGATGGTGGACGGGAGGTATTGCATCAGCATTTCCAGGGTCTTGGACTTGTCAAGGTATGAAGGGTCCATTCGTAATGGATTGAATCATAAATTTTCCATTAGGTTTGGTCTTAATGTAACGAAGCATACGACTTGTCCATTGAAGATAACCACCTTTTTCCAGCATAGGAGGACGGTTTTCGGCACCGGCTACATGAATGTCTTGTTGAGTTGCCATTGATGAAGGTATGATATGAAAAAGTTGATGTAGGATCGATTCAACGATAAAGGATTTGTGTTTGATGAAGATTAAGCTCGGTTGTTGTAGTGAAAATTTGGTCTAAAAACTTAAAAACCTCAATAACTTATGTTCGGAGCTTTTTTAGGACTTGAAGGTTGACCCGAATTAAAAAACCTCAATAACTTCTGTTCGGAGCGTTTTTAGGACTTGAAGGTTGACCAGTTAATTTGGTGGTCTATTCTCCTCGTTCTCACGGTCGTTTTGATGGGTAGAACGCTGAAAACGGAGTTACGGTTCAAAAGTTATGGTCGTTTGAAGTTTTTACTCGTAATCCTTAAGCTTATGCGTAAGCTTTGGTTGCTTAGGCGTAAGTTTTATTCCTTAGGCGTAAGAGTTGAACCTTAGGCGTAGATAGTGACCTTATGCATAATAATTAATGCTTATGCGTAGAAATATTCTTACGCGTAAGATGTTACTCTTAGGCGTAAACAATATCTTACTCGTAAGTATTAATGCTTATGCGTAAAATACAGTCTTAAGCATAAGATTTAAATCTTAGGCGTAAAAACTCGCTTACGCGTAAAACACGAATCGTATCTCTCTAACTTATCCAAGCTAGTGAGATTTCCCAAGTCGAAGTGTTCCACAAACTTATCCAAGTGAGGGAAGCACTGAGTCACCGTTGTTGCACGAAGATTCTTAAGCAAATGCTTATGCGTAAAACCTTATGCGTAAAAATAGGCTTTTGACTTTTCTTACGCGTAAAAAGAGGGTTTTGACTTTCTGTTCTTACGCGTAAAAAATTCCCAGATTTTCAGACGATTTCAGATGCACAAACAGTTTCCAAAACACTCAAATACCAAGAAAGATTTGACATTTGTCACCCAAAGAGCTTTTTCTGCTTATGCGTAGAAACGAACAACCCAATACATACGAGTTTAAAACTGAATAAAAACACGTAAAGCTTCGAACTTTTTCCAAAAACAAGAATCCTTAACACTATAAGAACCTCAAACCATAAGAATCTTGAAGATTTTAGTGCAAAACTTAAAGTTTTAAGCGTGACAATATTGAGAACGAAACTACGCGTAACAACACAAAAAAAACTTCAACCAAAACACTCCTAAACCATTGTTAGGCGATTGATACTAATTGTAGGACCACTTTATTACACCAACCTTACGCGTAACAACCTTCAACACATAAGATGAACACGTAACAAACACAAACACTATGCGTAAAGATTAAGAAGAAGAAAGGAAAGATGTTGGTGACTTGATATGTTATGCGTATAAGATGAAAAGAAAACTTGTTATATTGCTTAAAGAAAACACACACACACACTCTCAAGCACACCCCTCAAATGAGACTTAGAGGGGTATTTATACTACAAGTACAAACGCCCTAATGGGCTTGGCTATGGGCTTCGTGGATATGGGTTGGACATGGATTGGATGACAACTTATACAAGGCTGGCTTAACATAACTTCTAGCCATTTAGCTTAGTCCAATCCATGAGCCCGTTGACTATTCTAATACGATATCTAACACACGTTACAAAGTTCCTAAATGTGAATGACCATCACTTCTAATAAAAACTATTAAGGCTAACACTTACCTTATTTCTTATATTGATGCTTGTGTTACAAACATGGTGACCTAACAAGGATAGTTATGTCGTTACTTCTAGAAGGAGTTACGCCGTAATTATGGCAAAACCTGGCAGACGCTACTAGAGTGTAGCTACGGCGTAACCATTGCATGGGAATACGCCGTAATTGGAAATGCTCTGGAGGATAGCTACTGGAGGTATGTTACGGCGTAACCATTGGAATGAGTTACGCCGTAAGTGTGGACAGATCAGGTCCCCGTTCATGCTGCTGCAGCAAACTTCTCTGATTCCATGCAAAAAATAGTTAAAAACACAAAACCCAACATAAATGGAAATAAAACAAATAAAAGGGATAATTCGGGTTGTCTCCCGAAAAAGCATTTTTCTTTATTAACGAGTCTTTAAGTTAGACTCAAGGCCATGGGCTAGAAATGTTTGTTTGTCATCTCGTGGATATGGCAATCCCCACGTTGAATCCAACTGATGAGATTCTCATCCCGTTTATAGTCCGCGCCAAGCTCTAAGCACCCCAAATAAATTTTTTTGATCTTTTGGTACGGGTGGTCAATCCCTTTGGCCTTATCTTCGTCACTTATGTCAAGTAGTGGCCGAGCATGGCTTAATTGCTTCTTTATCCAACTCTTAAAGTTCTTAACAGTTCTTGGCATTCTAAAAACTGTTTTATCGTTGCCAATTTTTAACCACACTAAGAAATTCTTCCAACGCATCACCAAAATCGCCTACAGGGTCAATTGCGCAAACCTTTTGAGGGATGGACAGAAGTTCATTTGATATGAATGTAGCAATTTCCCCATTAGCTTTAAGTGTCATCTTTCGAGCAAAGACATCCACTTTCGTATGGGCAGTAGCGAGCATGGGTCTACCTAGAATGATAGGTATCATGTTATCTTCGGGAATATCTAGGATAACGAAATCCACCAGGAAGAGGAACTTGTTGATTTTTACCAATACGTTTTCTACAATCCCCAAAGGTGATTGCATGGATCGATCAAACATTTCTATTTTCATTTTTGCCGGCATAAGATTTCCGATTCCCATGCGTAAGAACATTGAACGAGGCATTATGCTAATGCTTGCTCCAAGATCAGCTAAGGCGTTACACATGTTAAGATTCCCAATAAAGCAAGGGAGAGTAAAGCAACCTGTATCTTTTTTGTTTTTGTGGCAGTTCATTTCTTAGAATTGCTTAACATCTTTCGTTTAGTTGAACCGTCTCATCGAGATCATTCTTCTCATTACTTAATTCCTGCAAAACATTGTTAAGATTAGTTCTAATGGAATTAATTAGAGGGATGTTTACCGGAAGAGCTCCAATATCGTGAAGTAAGAGTTTCTCCTTGCTAATTCTTCTTTTGACCTTCTTAGAGAAGGTAGTTGGCTCATCAGAAACTGTTTCAACCGAATTGACAATTTCTTCATCCCGTGCAACAAGATAATCCATTATGGCTTTTGAGCATAAGTTCACATTATTTTCCAAGCCTTTGATCCGGTCTTCATGAATCTTAAGAGAAGATATCGTGCTCTCTACGAATTTTCTCATCATTTTTTCAATCCTCTTGTCACTTTCCTTTGATTCTTCAATGTGATCGCGAATCATCTTTTCCAAACTATTTTCAACCTTGGCCCCAAATACACTTTTTACTTTTTCTACCCTACAAGCTTCACTTTCACTAGCCCTTTCCAGTTTTCGCTTTTCAAACATTGAACCGTAGTCATTTCCCCTCTTGGTCAATGTTTTCATTACCTTGTGTTCAAAATTATCTTTTGGTCCATACCCGGTTTCCACATGCCATTTATAGCAATGATCAGATATTCGTCGAATAGACTCCAAAGCTTAATCGGGTGCCATGCTTGGAATAGGTCTAGGAGAATCGAGGAGTTCACGGGTCTCTGCATTAATCCCTTTATAGAAAACATAGACAATTTATTGCTTGTTCAGGTCATGAGTAGGGCAGCGGTAAAGTAGCTCATTGTATCTTTCCCATGCTTGATACAATGTTTCTTCTCTCTCTTGAACGAACTGATGGATTTTACCGAGAAGTTTAGCCATCTTTGAAGGAGGGCAAAATTGTTGAATGAATTCCCTTCTTAATTGATCCCACGTTCCCTTGCATTCGGCAGGGAGTCTATTATACCACCTTTTTGCAGTCCCTGTAAGTGTCATAGGAAATTTTTTTGCTATAACAGAATAGCTAGGGATATTCCGGACGCTAAAAAGGGAAGTCAAGTAAAGGACTTCTTCCACGTGATTTTGTACATCCTTATTCTCGTCCCCTGAAAACCGCAGCTCGTGTAATTCCCGGATAAATTGGTCCGGAATGAAGAATTTCTCCATACCAGAGTCTTGTGTGAAGGCTCTTTTACAGTTCACATTGGGTTGTTCCATATATTTTTCCATGGTTATTCCTTCGATATTAACTTCATCAATAACTTCGGGTTCTGCATCAGATTTGTCAGATTCGTAAAATGAGAAAATATTATGAATAGGAATTGGTGAGTAATCTTTTTTCGTTCGAAATTGTTTTTCCGGATCGTCGAATAGGGTAGCCAAAAATGGCTTGGAGCTTTTGGTCTTGAATCCTGACATTGCGAAAAAGAAAGAAAATTAAAAATAGACTTAATAAAAACCCTAATATAACTCCCCGGCAGCGGCGCCAAAAACTTGATGCATGTTTTACTGACCAGGTTTTAATATTTATAAGTGTCTCGTTTACCTATGGTCTGCCTTATGAACTAACGGGCAGTGTACCCGATCGTGTGTAGTGTAGTAATCGGTAAAAGCGAGGTCGTCCCAAGAGCTATGTAAGCGGATTCAAATTAAGTCTAACGTCACTGATTTTAATTAGATTAAGGTTGAAATGATTAATTAACTATAAAGACAAGAAATGAAAGAAAGCAAATAAAGGGAAAGGTTGTGATCAATGGGGGAGAAGTGTGCTAACCTAGTTACTCATCCTATAAGGTTATGTTTACGTCTAATTACTTCCAATTGATTCGATTGGGGGTTTAGGTCGCTAGGACAGCATTTGGTCAGTTCGTCCTAACCTATCAGCAAAGGTTTCCACCAGAGATCAAGCTACTACCCTTGAAAGTCCAGTTGTTTTTAGTCCCCTAAGCCAAGTCATTAAGTTCCGCTACATGAAAGATTCATAATAATGAGTGCCCGGGCGCTAGCATCTTAGACACTCATCCCTAACTTCTTAAGTTCATCCAAACGGCAGGTGATCATTTGGTCAGTTCGCACAAGTGAAGAAGGGTCGTCAGTTGGTCAATTCTGTAACATATTGGATTTCATAAACACATCATACATTCAATATATAGGTCGAATTATGCAAGAGTTTAGAGAGAGAAAGTGGAAGATGGGAGCCTTTCTAGAGAGAGAAAGTAAACAAAAGAAAGAAGGTTAGATTGAGTGAAAGGTCCAACCCTCTACCTTGGGAGGTAGAGGGTATTTATAGTTACATAGTAAACGTCCTCCTTCGGACTGTGGATCAGGCATACAGTGGGTAAAGACCCGTCCGTCCTCTACGGTGTTGCACTAAACTAAATAACGAACTAAATAAGTAGTAAATAACGTAATGTCTACGAGCTAACATATGCTAGACTAGAGTTGGGGTGACCGGCTCTTCAACATGGATTTTCTAAATCCTAACAATCTCCCCCTAAGGGATTTCACCCCATGAAATACATTTTGTATCCTAGCATTCTATCTTTATCTTCATGCTCTAGCTCGTAGACTTCAATTCTTCAATTCCGTAATCTTTGTACTTTAGTAGTGATACTTCAAAGTCCGACTGCTTTGTACTTTCAGTGGAGGTCTTTAACTGATCCACATCTTTGATGATCTTCGAGCTTTCTTCAAGATCATCAGCCACAGTAAATCTCTGGATCACCCTTTATTGTGTTGCCATCATGTGATGTTGTGACATTTGGACCGACATGCTCACACTTTTGGATCATGACATCTTCCATCAGAGTAGCGGAAGCTTTACTGGTTCATGATATTTGCAGCAGCGTAGCAGAAGCATAGTATAAAAATATCAGAGCCAGGTTATGTAGATATGCACTAGTCATGATTTCTTTAATTAAGTGTGGATGCTGTGAGCATGCGGCTTTGGATTGACTTCTCAATTCTGACCAGTTGCAATCGTCCAAATGTACCTGCAAACAACAGTTAGCAATAAAACACACGAAAGTGTCTTTGACTACTTTCGTTGAATTGAGGTACACGGCCCACGGTTTCTCGTTGATCAGTACAAGTACTGCCTGTGATCAGGTATAATTCCGAAGAATCTCCTTGACAGGGTTTCACAGCTGTTCTAGCTATTCTCAAACCGGAACGTCTCAAAGAAGACAACACGGAGTGAGTGAACCAGCGAATTGAGATTCACTGATTGATGAAAAATTGATTTGAAAACAATCGCGTATTGCTTAAAAGAAAGAGTTTTGCAATACGACGAAGGTTTTATGAGAAAGATCAATTTTCAATCAGAAATACTTTTTGTATTTGAAAAGAGTACACATTCGATGTGCTAGAGAAAAGAAGAGATTCGCACATCGAACGGTTTTTCCAAAAGTATTTTTCAATCAGAGATACTTTTTGAATTTGAAAATGAATACACATTCGATGTGCTAGAGAAAAGAAGATTTGCACATCGAACGGTTTTTCCAAAAGTATTTGTCAATTCATTTTCTGGACCAAGGTTACTCCCCATCGTTTCTATCCAGTTGTCACAAGCTTGATCTTACGAGAAGATCTCACATGTCACCCACCAAGAGCTTGTTTGATGTTGGCTCCCAAAGGATTTCCATCTTCATCGTGAATATTTACATATCACTCGGATGTTCTGGAAATACCACAAGGATAATGCGTAGGACTCATAATATATTCTTACTTTCCACATTGTGTGAAACAGCAAGTCTTCATTAAATTTGTGTCCTAATGAGATATTGTGGATGATCTCTTGGCTCTAGACTCAACAGTGCACATTTGGTTCCTATGCCGGAGACTAGGGAGAGGGTCTCCTTCTTCAATATCAACAATCTCTAAGAGAAATTCGATAGATAATGTCGGTTCCCCGTGAGAATGAAACAAGTCCTTTTAAGAGGAACTTGAGTAGCTTTGGAAGTTTAGTGCAGTGCGTCACTGGGTCCATGACGTCTTGTCTTCAATACCGGCGTTACCTTAGTAGCCACCAGTAGCATATGAATTGAACCCGGTTTATGCCCTAAGGTTGAATTATTGGAGGGCTATTTCTTTTCACCCTTTTTACATTCATTTCTTTTTCATTCTTCAACCCCTTCAGTGCTTACCGAGACTTCATTACTAGAACCTTGTTGGGTTTATTCCAGTTCTAGCTCTTTCTCAGTCCGCACTCTTCCCGTATTCTCATTTTTCTCCTTTTTTCATCATATCTAAGGACTTCTACACTATCTAGTGGATTGTCCCTGGGTAGATCCCTCCGGCTCTGGCGGGATCGTGGGAACGAATACCTAACCTAACCATCCTTATAACACCATGCATAAAGTAAAATGGTCGGTCCTTTGGTATAGTTCATTCTTCCTTGAAACCAATTGAAAAATCATTTGGAAAATCAATCAAGGTACTTGTGATATAATATCAAAGCATTTTGTACCTTAATTGTTTTGATCTTTTAGAAATGCTCCCCCTCAACATGTGCATATGATTTTATAAATTGTTTAGCACATGGAGGCAAGAGTTCTTTTGAAATAAATTCTTGATCACAATTTCCATGGAAAAATCCATTTGATTTTCTTTGGTAAATTCTCTCCCTCAATATGTGCATAGGATATTTGAAATAATTTTATCACATAGAGGCAAGAGGTTTTTGAAGTACTTTACACGATTGCCAATAGAAACCATTCGCTCCCCCTCAATATGTGCATCAATATACGAAAGAGTTTAGCACATATTAGAGAGAACTTGCACTTTGAATCAAAATGATCATCATTTATCAAATTTCATTATTAAATCACAAATTCTCCCCCGATCAAAAATATCAAACCCTTTGAGATTTTGGATCCCAAGTGATTTAATAAGGTTTAGAAAAACATGGGAGAAAATGTGGCCTTGTTTAAATACTCTTCTGGTTTTTGGTTAAATGCTCCTCCACAATCATGTGCATTATGTATATCAAAATCGTTTGGCACATGAGGGAAAGAGTGCTTTTGAAACAATTACCCTTTTAAAACCGATTTGAGATTTAAATCACGATCTCTCCCCCGATCAAAAATTTCAAACCTTTTAAGATTTGTGATCCCAATTGATTTAAATCATTTAAAAATTTTAGGGGAAAGACGTGACAAGATTTAATTTTTGAAAAATGACGGATAAGGACAAATTATAGACATTAAAGATTGTTAGTGTCAGGTGTGATAGTTTTAAGAGATCCTTAAGTAAAATAAAACAATTTCACAATCAAACAAGAACAGAGAAAATTTCATTTTGAAAGATCTTTGAGTTTTAAAGAGAATCATACCATGACATAACATTAAATCTTTAGATTACCACTTTAATTCGTACAAGCCGGACTTGATAGATGAAATATTGTTTGAAAATAATTTATTTAAAATCACTCTCCCCCTCAATCGATGACCTTAGTCGATGATTGAGTGACTTAAGTTTTGATAAAATGAAGTCCGGTGATTTTTAAAATTAATTCTAATTTATTTTCAAAACCAATATTTTTCCATTTTTCAAAACAATATTATTCAAAAATTGTTTAAAAATGGTATCATCACAATTATCCTGCACAAAGATACGTTAGGTGGTGGAGCTGCTTTTGTTGATGTTGCTGGAGGTTTGGAAGAAAACCATCTTCTAAAGCAGTGAGACTTCTTACGTTGCATTTTTTCATGCCAACTGAGGTCAAATTAAGCTTCGTTTCTTCATTTGATGATGAAGAAAACCATATGCTGATGCAGTGAGACCTCTTACGTTGTATTTTTTCATGCCAACTCTCCATAGAAGTCAAATTAAGCTCTGTTTCTTTATTTGTCAACCCAAGATATAGTTACCCTTTCCTTTCGGCATCCAATCATCATCATTTGTGAGATCCGGATTGGGAACATTCTTTTATACCAATATACCTGCATACGTTAGTCTACACAAACAGATATATGGTGGTCGACATCACCCAAACAGCAATCGACTAATTAAAGTCAATCCAACATATCAATCAGTTCATATAAGGCATGGGATTTATGTGTTCATCAAACTCTAATCATCTAATCCTAACAATCATATCCTAGGCACCTAGTCCATCAACGTAGGTTAACATCATTTTTCAGTTAAGCATATAGGATAATTAGATAAGCTCGTTTAGATGATATAAATTTGAAAACATTCTCCCCCTCAATCAATGACTCTTTCTCTGAAATGTTTTAAAAAGGCTGAAGTCATTGATTGAGTTTTGCAAATTTATAAAACTTCTGATACTGATTGATTTTGCAACTCATTAACCACCATTTTGTTAAAACAAATATTTTTCTGATGAATTTTAGAAGGAAAAATATTTGAGTAGGAACAGCAGTCTTTTTGACATACTTTCCTCAATATGTTTTAGGATAAGTGCACGAAATTTTTGAAAATTGTTTAAGCGTAGCACTTTCCTTCTTTGAAAAACGGGTTGCTATCTGAAATAATAGCAAACCATGGTTTAAGCACGGGTTACAGTCTGAAGTAACTGCAAGCCATATTTAGAGACATGTTTAGAAAGAAATATTTACACCTCCTGCTCGAACTTCATCTAAAGTCCCGTGCCGTTATTGAATGACATTTATAAGACCGTAGATGTTATCGATACCAGAAGACATGTCTTAAGAAAACATATTTTTTGTATTTTTTTTTCAATTTTCTGATTTTTATGGGTTTTTGTTGATTTTAAATTTTTCTATTTTGATTTTGTTGGTTCTATAATTTTGTATTTTGCTTTTTGAAAGATATTTACAACGATAGAAAAATAGTTTAAGAAGATGATGATACGAGTACCGAGATAAGGAAATCGTTCAGCACTTTGTAGAAGATAGAAGTCATCATCTCTTAAACTTTCACCACCAAAGCATTCGAGGCTCTTGAATCGTCGCAAGAACTTGCGCCTTCAAAAAGTGAATCTTTGGTAGCTTCCCCCCAAACCGACAATCCATGTAAAAAGACCATTTCCCCCAAGAAGAAGCAGTGAAGCAAACAGTCTAATTGTGTGAAGCTCAAGAACCTGTTGTGCGTCCCCGATGTACACATAACTCTTCTAGTTTGAGCAGTTGTCAATTCAGGGGAACAATATATCAACATCTTCTTTTTACCAAGTGCATTCCAATTATTTTCCATATAACCAATCAGCCCATAATGTACACAAGTACCCATCCAGAGTAGAAACAAGGACATCACAATAACTAGTTGCATCACTTATCTTCTCTGCGGATGACAACTCCGAAATAACTGATTAAGCTCTATCATATGAATATGTTGTGCCACCCTGATGTACACATATCTCTCCTCTGATGGTTGCGATCTCATCGGAATGATCATTACATTGTGGACATCAAGCACTAACCGGAAGCACTTTATCATAAATCATATAGAAGATGTCGATAAGCAATATCATCTCACGATTCAAATATTCTTCTCATATTTCTTCCTACTGAAGGCTGAGATAACACATACCAAAAGTGTCAAGAGACCACTTACCCCAAATAGTTGGAATAATACATCCTTCCCCCAAATAGTTGGAATGATACATCCTTCCCCCAAATAGTTAGAATAATAACACCAAACGCCACGAAATAAGACACTGAGTTTCTCTACAGTTATGACATTTGTCTTCCCTGAATGACTTCAATTAAGCAGAAGTATTAGGTTCATCATGTGTACTTGTTGACCGTTTAGATGTATGTCTCCTTCCCCCTTGCTGGTTTTGATACCTCAGAATCAGCAAAACATTACACACTCACATCCATGAAATATTATGAGAAGAACACAATAAGCTCAAATGAATCTTGTGAGAATCAACTGCTACAGAGACTCTCTCTGACTATCTTAACCAACCCAAACGTAGACAATTTGACGTGACCACTGAAGAAGCAAACCCGATATACCAAACTTGAAACTGAAGATGAATTCCCCGCATTTGTATCTTAAGCTTGCACTAATGATGGAAGAATGGTGTCAAGAATTTATGCTTGAAGCAGATCTCTAAGTACTCACTACTCAAACAAAGTATGAGACATTAACACCTCTTGCGATTATCCACACCGTCAAAGCGTGTGACACTGAGTAAAACAACGTAACTCCTAAAAGTGATAGTTAATCAGGTCTTCAATCATCCACCCCGACAGCTGGTAACTAGATAAACCAAGTCTTCAAATCAAATTCTTAAGTCCGAGCAAGTTATCAAATAAGAACACGCCTTTGTGAAAGTCAACTTTCAATCTCAAATAAGTGATAAATGATTAACTCCGAAGTAATCAACTTGTGTCAAATGTCCAACACGTGAATAAACATATAATCGGGTGTATATTGACTCACTGAATGAATCGGAACAAATGATTCCTCAACATCAATGCATTCTTCCTAAAGGTATACATGTAGAGACTGATATGAAAGATTCACCAATAATGTCTTCAAGCGAATGAGGTAGTCATTTTCCTTAATGTTGATGCAGTTGATTTATAGCGTGCACAATGAGAGGAACAATAATTCGTGAAGATTTGGCAAGGGAATACCAAAGAGCGGATCATTATTCAATAGTACAACTGCAATATTACGATAGTCATTATCAACGCCTCGAGGAATAACTGGAGATTGGGTTTCTCGAGTAGATCGAGTTGTACTTCTTAGATGGAGAACCCGTTGAGTCAGCAGGAACCAGAGCAGGAGCTTCAGGAACTGGATGAACAACATTCGTTGGAGGTTGGAAGTACTCATCAAACATATCTTAAAACAATGAATCCCGAATAAATAATAAATCCCAGTTATCCTTAGTAAGTGAGACATTAGGCATTGGAGAGTCGTATGACCATAATTCAAGCATCCATCAACGTGTAGTATATTCACTCTTCTCCCCCTCAAAAATTGCATCCGAAGTTGCCATTTTTTATTCGAACAAGTGAATAAGAGTATACACCAATGAGCGTAGATCCACTTGAGGATTGAATGAGCATAGGAAAAACATGAAGCTTGTTGATGAAGAATGTCAATGAGAATGGTCATATACATGAAGATTTCTCTTCTTCTGAAGATAAAGCGCACTGAAGCGTACACCTTTCTTTTCTTTGAGGAACAGGGCCTGAAGAGATATCTGCAGATGCCATAATGATGAGGTACGAGGCCTGAACTGATGTGAACAGACGTCATAGCCGAATGAATATCAAGATTGAGTTACTTGAACCCATGAGTTATGAGATATCAATCCATTTGTAATCCATACTTTAAGCCAGTCCATGTAGTGAAGGATCGAAGTATCTGCAACTGAGTAAGGACTACATGCACTAATATTACAAGCTTGATTGCATATATTTTGGTTAGTGACATTAGTATCCAAACCCTTTGGGGTTTCACGGTCAACCTTGATTATGTCATCGGTAAACAGCTTTCCGGTAGGTATCCACCTAAGTCCAACATCCTTAAACATTTTACCAGACGGAATCCATTTATGACAAGGTCTAGGATTGGTGACATTCTTATGCACAGTGGTAGACTTATCGTTATTCCTAGACTCCAAAGATTTAGCAGTTGGGATCCATCTAGGTGAAGTTTTAGGTTTTTTTTGCATCATAACATGTTGAACCTCAGCCATGTTAGTAGCCTTAGTGGATTGTACGTTAGCATGTGAATTAGCAAAATGTTTCTTATTCGGAAAAAGACTCATAATTTCTAGTTTCGTTTTCTACATGCTTAGCATTCTTCTTCATATAACTACTCTTAGATGCAAGCCAGCCCCTAGTCTTTTGAGACTTCCTAGGTAATGGTTTACAACTACTAGCAGTGCCTTGAAATCTCGTGGAATGCATCACCCTAGGTCTTGCACCTAAAATTCCGTCTTTTCGAATCAGTGCCTTTTTCGTAGCTTCTTCTAGATAATAGTTCTTCCACAAGTCATTCATATCATATGAATTCTGGGTTTTAATGCTTGGTTTTGACACTACTTTTGAACTAATCCTAGAGGTGTTGGGAGTAGAAGTGGCTGCTTGTTGAGGGTTAACGGAGCTAGAAGCCTTATTCTTAGGTAACTCAGGTGAAGTGACTGGTTTTGACAAAACTTGTTTCTCATCAACTTGGGAGGCAAACCGTGTTTTTAAAATTTTTGGACTTTCGGATATAAACGCAGTAGGTTGCCTAACAACGGACCGGTTTCTAATGGGATGAGAAACTGGTTTCCCCAAGGTTGATGGTTTTGTAAACTTAGTGTTCACACTTTTCCCACAGTTTTCCTAAGGTCATTTTTTAAGGCAACAATAGCGAAACTCTTTTCTTGAAGTTGAGCTTTGAGTTTATCAATTTTTGCTATCAAAGAGTTTGTTTGTTCCATTGACTTAGTTTAAGTTTCTTTGACATAGTCACTTAGTTCTATGTGATGCTTTCTCAAAGACTCATTTTCCTTTAGTAATTTGGCCACATAAACCGCTAATTCATCATTTCTCATTTGAATATCATCAACAGCATTAACATCAGAATTACTTGTAACCAAATTACTTTTCACATGCATATCAGAAATATGTTTCTTCAAATTGTTGATAGTAGAGTTTTTGGCTTGAAGTTGAGCTTTTAAATCGTTTATTTCAAAAATTCACGAAATTCAGGAAATTCCGGATTTTTACATGGTTTCTTAGTTTGAAAACTTTCCTCCTTTCTTTGTATTGCAATTTCAAGTGAAATGCAATGTTTTTCAAGTTTTGAGAATTTGTTTGAAAGTTCATCAAAAGCCTTTTTATCAACAATATCATTTGTTTTGAAATTATTACACTCAGCCTCAACCAAGGAACATTTATCAGACTCATGTTCATCATTAAGATCAGTTTGTTTAGGTATATTAGCAGATGCACTATGTTGAACAGTTAAGGGTACCTCATCACATGACACCTGTTCATTTATCGGTCTGATATCTGCATCCACATCATGTATAACAAGAGTCACTGAACTACTGGTTGTGTCAAGCTTATCTGTCACTGAGCCTCTATATTCAGTGTCAATTGATCCATCATTCGATGCTTTGCTGGTCTCAACACTACAATCTCTTGATTGTACTCGACATTCATTCACCTTTCTGATTGCCGCATCCACTTTTTGTGTGACAGGAGTTACTGAGCAGCTGGTTACATCATTCTTTGTTGTCTCTGACATTCTGCATTTAGCAACACCTGATTTTTCAACTGATGCATTACTCGATTCATCACAACTATCTCTTAACTGCACCCAATAATCATCCACATGTTCATCATTCTGTGTAACTTCCTCAATATAATTCTCTACATTATCCATGAGTTGGATTAATGTCTCTCTGAACACATTAGCTTCCATCCCAGTGTGATTCTTAAAGCACATTTCAGTCACCAGATAATCATAATCTGAAGTGTATTCCCTTTTGATGAATGACTGAAGTTGTTTGTTGATCACATGAAGTGCAGCTTTAGAACTGGATTCTTGAACCTTTTTCCTATTAAGTTGTTGTTCTAATTGTTCCAAGTTCAAGAACAATGTGCCAGTAATCGATGATAATTCTTGACGGAAGAGTGTAATACATGATCGTACAATTCCCATTGTGTATTTGTCATCAATTCTAAGTAACATGAGGTGTGAATGAAGTTGTCGATAAGGTTCAATGCAACTTTCCTTACCCATTGCAAGAGCATTCTGTAACCTTGACTGGTGCATTTCTCTCTCTTTAGATTCTAAACACGGAGATCTCACATCCTCATTGATTGATTCCATTATCTTTAACCGTTCAGTATAGTTAATATTCTCATGGTTGTCCACACTCCACAGCATCATACAGTTTGAGTACTTCTAAAATCAATGAATCAGGAGTGTAAGACATGATGTTGTTGTGTACACGAGATTTTACAAGTCTGTGATTTAAACCGGAAAATAGAATCTTTCGCGGGATTTTACTAAAATCAAGACCAAACCGTAAAAGAGTGAGAAATAGGATGTAGTAAGGGAACTAGGAGATGATTTGGTGGTAAAGATAAATATGGTGTTATGGTTGAGTTTGTGATATTCCTTAATTCTTTATATATACCCCCTGTTTCGGAGAATTAGGGTTTGAAAACAAGGGTTTTGTATGTTAGGTTTACAGACAAATCGCAAGAATAGACAAATCTCAGTCCTTGACAAATCGCTTTGATGACAAGTCGCTTGAGTGACAAGTCGCTAGAATGACAAGTCGCTAGAAAGTCAAGTCCTAGGCTCACAAGTTGCTAGAGTGACAACTCGATAGAAGCACAAGTCGCTAGTGATACAAGTCGCTAGACACAGGTCGCTAAAGTAACAACTCGCTAAGTAGGCAAGTCGCTAAAGAACAACTCGCTAGACTGAATAGTACGACCACTACTTTGTACTATATGTCGCTTTGTCTCAAAAGACAAGTCGCTAGGGCACAAGTCGCTTCCCACAATAAAGTCAAGTGGCTGAAGATTGTAAAGACAAGTCGCTAAGTTGACAAGTCGCTAGCCGAAATGGTACAACCACTACTTTGTACTATTTGTCGCTTTGTCTCAAAAGACAAGTCGCTAGTGCTCAAGTCGCTACCACAACAATGAAAAGTCGCTGAATAATATCGATACAAGTCGCTACCAAGAATACTATTCCGAGACTCAAGTCGCTAGCTAGAAAAAGTTCAAAAACCACACTTTTCAATCCAAAAACAACCCAACCACACTGATTCAAGCCTTCCAAATCAAAACCTAAACACTTCTAATGATTATAAACACAAAAGTACAATCAAAATCCAAACTTTAACATAAGAGATGATCCAAATGATGCAAATACCACTAAACTTTTTCAAACCCAAAAACCATATAAAACCACTAGAAATCCAAGAACATGTAAGAGAGATGATCAAACCATGGCTCTTGATACCATTTGTAACATATTGGATTTCATAAACACATCATACATTCAATATATGGGTCGAATTATGCAAGAGTTTAGAGAGAGAAAGTGGAAGATGGGAGCTTTTCTAGAGAGAGAAAGTAAACAAAAGAAAGAAGGTTAGATTGAGTGAAAGGTCCAACCCTCTACCTTGGGAGGTAGAGGGTATTTATAGTTACATACTAAACGTCCTCCTTCGGATTGTGGATCAGGCATACAGTGGGTAAAGACTCGTCCGTCCTCCACGGTGTTGCACTAAACTAAATAACTAACTAAATAAGTAGTAAATAACGTAATATCTACGAGCTAACATATGCTAGACTAGAGTTGGGGTGACCGACTCTTCAACATGGATTTTCTAAATCCTAACAAATTCTTACCCTTCCCACTCAGTCTACCTACTTAGGGTCAGTTGGTCAATTCTCCTAAGCAACTAGACACTACCGCTATTCAAAACTACCGAAACAAGAGTAGCTAACAACAAACTATGCATGCTTACACTAGAAACAATTATACGGAAGCAATGTAAACATAAACATAACAATTAAGGAATCATAACTAGGCTAGCACCAGAGGTGCTTAGCCGATCATATTAAATGAAACAATCAATTCAATGTTTGACATAATGAAATACATGAATCGAAAGTAAAAAGAAAGGTAATCGCTAATGCTTATCGTTAGGGAGTGATTTCTCCCTTGGAGATGGCTCCGTATGCCCCTCAAGATCTGCCTTCAATCCCCTACTCACGTTCTCTGCTTTGTGGTGTGGAGTGAATGATGTGAAATGCATAATTTAGGGCTGGTATTTATAGGCCAGATCTAGTTACGGTGTAGCTTAAGTTGAGAGTTACGCCGTAACCTATATAAATCCATAATTGCTCTCGTTATAGCTGGCTACGGCGTAACACATGGAATGAGTTACGCCGTATCCTCAATACAGGTTACAAAATCATGATTACACCGTATTCGTTGGAAAGAGTTACGGCGTAGCTTGCAGCAGTGTGGAACATCATTTAACCTAATTGGTTACGGCGAAATCCTTAGATGGAGTTACGCCGTAATCTGCTGTTGAGTTGGTCTTCTGAGTCACGCTCTTGTTACGGCGTAATGTGAGAGAGGTGCCGTAATTACTTCACAATGGGCATACTATCATATATCTTCAATAAACTCTTCAAATCTGCGTCTCTTTAGCTCCAATGCTCGTAATTTATCTGAAAGTGAAATATAGCGGAAAACAAGCGTAAATCCATATAAATGATATAAAATACGAGCATTATCGGGGGAAATTGACACTTAATACTCAGGACTATTCGATGTTATCAAATATCCCCCCACTTGCCCTCTACTTGCCCTCAAGTAGACCTTATTAGATAAATTTTTAAAAAGATATCTCCCATTACCTGGAAAATATAAGTTTAAAAATCCCTTATGCTAGAATAAAATAAAGCCGAACACCTCACGAAATGGGAACAAAACACTCAAATCTCTCAACTATTCTAAGTTTTGGGGTGATCACTCAAAGCACAGTCATAGAATGTATTCTATCATAAGCTTGGTGGTTACACAAATCTCCACCACTAGAGTTAAGGACTAAACAATTCTCGAAGGCAATATGGGTAGACACGACAAAGGTTAAGGGTGAATCTTCATTACTAACATGTCACGGCGAAGTGGACAAAATCAATGATACATGACCAAATCCATGGCCAAGACACCAAAGATTGCTTGCTTCATCACCTAGACACGCTTCACGACTAAAGGGTAGGATAAGACATGGGATATAATTGGTGTAAAGTAAATAACTAGCAAATAGTCTAAACCTATAACCAAGTCATCACCGCTTACTGTTCATCCAAAGTTCAAGTTTCAAGGCTAAGAAACCGGATCATGATATATCTAGTAGATGTGCCATTAGAGGACGTCATGATGGGCACATTACCTTCTTCTTCAACTGTTGGAACAATGATTGCCAACTCCATTCTTCAATTGTGACCGAGATGGCCTCCTCGATACTAAATCTATGATGAGCTCTTAAACATAGTGCTTATAATTTTGCACTCTTACAATCAACAAATAACTATAACTTTTTTTTCCCGAGTCACTTCATTTTTTTTAACATAACAACTAAACATAGCATCCCCCCACTTGAGATGAACAATATGAGAATTTGGGGGGGTCTTCAATGATCTTCAAATATATGTCTTTGACGAAAACGTGATTCCAGAACATTTCTTCTTGAACCTTGAACTTAGGCAAACAATGACTTCCCGATCACAAATAAAGACTACACGATAGGCTAAGGTGTATGGGTGTATCGAAACAATATATTGGGTGAAAAAAATGAAAGGAATGGCTCAGACGGGTGTATCTAGGGGTATCTTGCACTAAAGGTGAGTGCAACAAAAGGGTTTAACATGGGGGTCGAGAAGTCGAGGTGACTAATCGATAAACACACAAGGATAGGTTGATAATCCTATCATATTGCCTTCTTAAACTGAATAATCCAAATACATTAAGCTAACTCAACATACCTCGTCTATGGTCTCGAAATGATGCAAAGACCAAGTTCTAAAGTTTGCAAGCTACCGGCACACTCATAATTTGGTGGATTTGGGGTAAATATTTGGAAACGGACAAGGCTAATCTCACCATATAATATCAAGGGTTATAATGTGCTCGGCTAAGGTCTAATCTAGTTAGGTTAAGAAAAACATGTCAACATTTTAAAAATGGCATAATCTTTCAAAATAAACTAGAAAAACGAGGGCAAAATAAAGTTCAAGAGATAATTCTACTCCCGTCCCCCCACTTGAAATGTACAAAGTCCCTTTTGTACTAAACGTTTAAATAAAGGTGAAGAGAAAGTAGAATTAGAGCGAGAACTTCCTTAAAATTTGCTACTAAAAAGAAAGAAGGCACACGAAAAGAATCGTGCCTTCGCTTAAGCATCCACGAGCAAACTTCATTCCCTGAATCGTGCCTTCTCTTTTAACCCAAACTTCCTGTTTTTTGCAGCTTATAACCCTTATATGAAATTATTTTCAGTTTTAGTCCTAAAAATATCAATTTTATACTTTTTACCCCTAAGGTTCAAAATATTTGCAATACTAGTCCAAAATAGCATTTTTCACTTAAAACACTTAGGTTTCTAAAAATTACAGTTTCTAGCCTCATGCATACGTTATAATTTATGTTTAAAACCAGAAGTTTCCAATTTTGACTGTTTTTACCCCTAAAGTTAAAAGTTTTGCGTTTTTAGTCCAAAAACTAATGTTTTGTAAAAATTTATTTTCTTTTTTATCAACTAGCTTTATCATCTTATCTTGAGCTTATTTATTAGCTTATTTCCATAAATGGATCGTACAGTATGTTATTGGGCCGTATGGCCCATTAAGGGCCTGATTGATTTTTAAAAGAAGTCGCAGCTTAGGCGTGGGTTTATAAGGTTTCCAAAGTGCTTTTTAACTTATACTAACTGCTTATTAGCAGCTTATTACTAACTTAGTGATCCTGGGCCTTGTTGGACAGCTCCCGGTGCAAAAATAGATTGGGCCTTCAGGCCCATTAGGCGCGTTTGGTTTTAAGAAAAATGTAACAAGGCATGTCTTAGGAGATAAACGGGTATAAAAGTGTACGGGACTTGTTTATATGTTACTTATTGCCAATAATAAATGGTTTCCTATCCACACAAGTTCTAACGACATAAGTAACATCATAACTCATAATTATTATTTCTATACATATATGTGATCATGTGTATAGTGTCAACATGACCTTGTAACGTGCGATATACATACATTTTATTTATATAGAAAATTTATACGACGCATGGGAAGAAAAGAGAGTATCACACTTATAACACCACAAGGGTGGGGAAGAACACAATATGGAAAGGAAACGAACTTTAAGAACGCGACTTGTTATCCTGTTAACCTTTCCAAAATGTACCCTTAACTTAAACGACCCACAGTAACCTTTTAAACTTTTGTTTTAACCCCAAAACTCTTCTATTCTTCCTCGTGACCTCAACAGGAATGAGTGACAAATTTGAGAGTGTTTGAGTTTGTTTGTAAGTGAGTTTGAGAGTGTGAGTGTTGTGAGGAAATGTGGTTAAGTGATGAGTCTTATATAGCCATATGAAGCATGGTGCATGTATTATTTTATCACACTCTTCGCCTAGAATTCAAAATAAAGGAGAAAGAAAATTTGGAAGTGAGCATTGGAGGTCTATCAAGTGATCCAACTTTATGAATTGATTGTTGAATGCTGATAGCCTCACACGTCTGTGCAAATCAATGAGGTTCCTTCGGTGTAATGTTACTAAATGATTGCATTGCATATTGAGGTGGAAACCATTATTGTTGTTGAGGGTATGATTGTTGTTGAGGAATTAGTTGTTGTTGTGGAAATGATGGTTGTTGTTGAAATACTTGTTGTTGCGGTTGTTGGGGGAATTGTTGTGGAGATGTTGCTGAGGATACTGCTGAGGAAAGTAGTTGAAGTAAGGTGGTTGATACATCTCTTAAACTTGTGTAGTTGATGGATCTTGTTAATGTTTGATAAGTTGGTTAAGGGGAAAATTCAATGAATTTAGTGTAAATTCGATGAAAGTTCGATGGATATTCTTCAAGGTCGATGAGGTGAAATTTAGTAGTAAGTTCGACGATATCCAAATTCGATGACACCAAATCAAATGTTTCAAAGTTTGATGGATTTCAAATTCGATAAAAAAATAGGATATCAAATTCGATAAGATCAAATTCGATTAATTTCGATATTTTAAATCTGAAATTCGATAAATCTATCTAACTTATCCAAGTTAGAAGATATAACTTAGTCGAAGTATTCCACATGCTTATCCAAGCAAGGGAGATACTGAGTAGCCTTAAATCAATGAAGAAGCTTTGAAGATCTGAAAGTTTGATGACCTCTTGTAATGGCAAAGTTTGATGACCTCTTGCGATGGAAAATTTCGATGTAAGTTTGATGAAACCCTAAACCCTTATGCAAATTCGATGGATGGACAAAATTTTGGAAATCAGTTTTAAGACAAAAGACAAGTTTCTAAACGATTTCTTTTTATCAAAAACACTTAAAAACACCTAAAAGACAAGAAAGTTGCAAACTTTAATGTTTTTAAAATAAACCTTTGAAATTCGATAAGTGTACTATATGAAGAAATACGAAAAGAAAACTATGGTTTTATCCTAAAAATTCAAACTGTATGCTGCCAACTATGATTCTAAACACTATGGAATCCTTAAAGCTTTCCAAGCTTCAAGATAGAGTGTTAAAAATCAAAGCTTTAAGCTTTAAAACTATAAAACTACTCGTAGAACTTGAAAAAAAACGAATACTTTAGCACCAAAACTGAGGAAAACTAGAAGGGGGTTGAATAGTTTTGCCGATTTTAAGTTAGCTTCAAAAACTTTAGATTTGATGTTATGTGAAATCGTATGGATGAAGATAAAGTATAGATCTAAGAGTAATGCAAGTAAAGAAATCAAGTAAAGTAAAGGATAGAAATGACACAACCGATTTATAGTGGTTCGGCTACAAGGGCACCTTCCTTGCCCTACTCCACTCCCCGAGTCACCTACTCGAGAGTTCAAGCACTATGTCAACAAACTCCTTCAACTCGGCGGAGAAGCCTTCACAACGTCGCTTACATTTTTCTGTTACAAAGCTAAATACCGAGTCCGTAACATGGAGGACTAAACCAACACTACTATAACACAACAAATATGTGAAATATGAAATACAAGATCTTCGATACAGAAATCTTGTGCATGAACAAATCAATCAAGGACCCCTTGCTTGGATGACTTGTAGAATGCTCGTGATCTCGCCTTAGAGAAGGACCTATATGAGAATCACAATAAAAGAAAGAAGAACTACTCTATAGATCAAGTGATCTTAGGTTAGAAAAATGTAAGAATATATGAGAGAGTTTGTAAGAAGAGGGGTGAGTTAAAATGAAGAAATGGATCTCTATTTATAGGCGAATTCTTGCCACTGTTGCACAGATACCACGGATCCCTTTCCTGAGGGATCCGTCTAGTGTAACTTGAGGGATCCGTGAGACGCTCCTGTTTGCCCATGGGTTTTTGGGTTATGGGTCATGGGTCCTAGACTTTGGACCATGAGTATCTAAGTAGATACAATGTATATAATAGATGCAATACATCTAGACAATGGGTATGGGTTAACTTCATGGGTTATGGATATGCTCCATGGGTAAGGGTCATGGGTTGTGGTTTTTACTCATCCTAATAAACTATTACAACAAATGAATTATTACAACACTTTGTATTAAATGACTATATATGTAGATGCTTTACAATAATAACATGTATCCTTTTAATTTTACTTATGATAACATTATATTTGTTATCAACAAAACATAAAGAGATCGCTAAATATTAATAAACGTTTTCATGGTTTATTTATACTAACAATCTTTCCCTTTTTGTTGATGCCAAAACATAAAGTTAAGATGAGTAAAACTTAAGATTAGATGTTTGTTTTGAAAGCATAAGTTTTACTTCTTCTCCCCCTTTTTTTTGAAACAAAAAGTGACCCTAACGAAGAAATAAAGTGTGGAAAAATAGTCCACGTATCTCTAACTCCCCCTTGATGGTAGCTCCCCCTAGAATGGGGCGTCAAGTGAGAAAATATAAAAACCTACAAAGAAAAGGTTAGTAGTAACATGCATAAATGACCGAGAAACAAGATTGGGATCCAAGGTATGTAAACAAAGTCTTGTAATAAAATAACAAAATGTAGTGGTATTTATGCCACATACAAACATGTAAAACTAAGAACAAGACATGTTCTAACGAAAATGACTCAAAAGAAAAAATACTAGAGAAAATAGTAAAATGATTCCTTCTTTGCTTGCATAGGGTTATGGATGGAAGTTTTGTTGGGTGATGATGTTGATGCGATCAAGGATGAGGTTAAGTATGAGTCGCATTTCTTCTCTAATTTCTATTGCAAGATCCCTTGTGGATTGGCAATGTTCACATTGTAAATGATGTGGGTAATGTGTGCGGAAGTTTTCTGGGTTATTTTGATTTATGAGATGCGGAAATTGTGGTGGAAAAGTTGGAAAATATGGATCAAAGTCCGGAATGTTTGGAAGTGGTGGTGGAAGAGAACCTAGATGTTCTTGTAAGAGAATGGGAGCTAAAGGTGTTAAAAAGACTAGTTCTTTTGGGTTGGTTTGTTGTGATCTTGTTGGAGTCTTAAGGAGTTCTAATAGAGTGACTTTAGGTGGAGACTTGATAGGTGATGATGGTGGTGTGCTTGTTGGAGATGAGGGAGGTGCTACTATGGAACCATTTGGTGGTGAAAGAGTAGTTGGTGATGAACTATTTGACAATGGTTTGGCTAAACAACAAGGCCGGATGCTAATCCGTGCGGTTTTTCTAGATTTGGATGGTTGTACTACGGAAGGTGGTAGGACAAAGTTTTGAATTTCTTGAAAAAGATTGTTTGCACTAGATGATTCATCTATGTTGGAAGATCTTTTGGATGACATGATGATGATTGTTTGTGAGTTGAGAGTGATGAAGATGCAAGCATTTTGGGAACCTATTTATAGAAAAAATAATGCATTGTAATGAATGCTTGACCCAAAATGTGGACTAAAATCTAATGATTAGATATGAATTTAAGGCATGTGATCATGAGAACACAAGCATTAAGTAACATACTCATTAGTAAAAAGGGTAAAATGATGAAAATATAGAGGTTTTTAGCCAAAGTGAGAAAAATAGAAGAGAATTTCAGCTTCTGTCTCATGGATCCCACGGATCCTTCCCTTGAGGGAACCGTCCAGCGGTAATGCTGGGATCCATGGTACTGGTGACTCAGGCAGCTTAAAATTTTCCTTTTGGAAACATGTGTGCCTAGTGTGTGCCTATATGCAAACCATTTGGAGTTGCGGTTATCTCGACTCCTAAAAAGAAAATAAAAATAGACTAGAAGTGAAAAAGCATACTATTATGTGAGATAACCCGAGTGCTCCTAGTTTATTGTTGCTTAAATGAGTGTACCCGAAAACACATATTAGTTATGTGTTCTCTTTAGCATTCAAAAGACATGAAATGTAATGAAAACGGGTTTTTACTTTGTATTAATAATGAAAAAGAGGTTTGTCCTAGACGTGAGAAATATCTTATATGAAAGTGATACGGGAAGGAGTATCCTTTTAGAAAACATTTTGAAAAAAGTTTCTTTGTTTGAAGAAAACGTTTATCCAAAAAAGTAGGTATGAAATTACGTGTTGTAAAATAAACTTGCCTTGAAAAGTAAAAGAAAATTATGAAAGTACGAGTTGTAAATGAAACCTATCTTGGGTTTAGAAAATTCCCGTATTGTTTGTGAGTTGTGTGTGAAATAGAGATCCTAGACTCAGGAAAGAAGAAGGCTAGTGTTTACATACCTTGTAGAGTTTAAAAACTAATTACGACGATTGTTCCATGAGACCAAGACCAAGACGAAGTAGGTTGAATTGTTTCCGCTTCAACGGTTTGGTGAGGACGTCGGCTATGTTGTCTTCGGATGCTACCTTCTCAATAGAGATGTTCCCCTTTTGAACATTATCTCTTAAGAAGTGATGACGAATCCCTATATGCTTGGTGCAAGAGTGCAATACCGAATTCTTGCTTAAGTCGATGGCACCTTTGTTGTCACATAGAATGGCTATGTCACTTAGATGAATGTCGTAGTCAACTAACGCTTGTTTCATCCACAGTGCTTGTTGGCATGCTTTGCCGGCAGAGACATATTCGGCTTCGGTTGTTGATATGGCCAATGCCGTTTGCTTCTTTGAGAACCAAGATGTTAAACAACATCCCATAAAAGTACATACACCACTTGTACTTTTTTGGTCAGCATAATCACCTGCGTGGTTAGAATCTACATATACAACAGTTTCTACTCCCGTACCCTTAGGATACCACAATCCTAATTGAGTCATACCCTTAATGTATATAAATATTCTTTTTACCGCTTCTAGATGTGATGTTTTAGGATCTTCTTGAAACCTAGCACATAGACAAACACTAAACATGATATCCGGCCGACTAGCCGTAAGGTAGAGAAGACTACCAATCATGCCACGATATTTTGTGTTATCAACGGATTCACCGTCTTCATCTTTTTTAAGTTTAGTGTCGGATGACATTGGTGTTCTTATGGGTTTTGACTCTTCTAAACCAAATTTCTTTAACATCTCCTTTATGTATTTAGATTGATTAAAGAAGATACCATCTTCTACTTGTTTGATTTGTAGGCCAAGAAAGAAACTTAGTTCTCCCATCATACTCATCTCAAACTCGTCATGCATGATTTTAGAGAAATCATCACACATGTCTTGACAAGTAGATCTGAATATAATATCATCCACGTATTTTTAAACAATAATTATATGTGATTCCTTTTTCTTAGTAAAAAGTGTATTATCAACTAACCCCATGGTGTAGCTGTTTTTTATTAAAAATGACTTGAGTCTATCATACCAAGCTTTTGGGGCTTGTTTAAGACCGTAAAGAGATGTTTTTAACTTATATACACATGTTTAGGTTTTTCGAAATCGATAAAGCCCGGAGGTTGAGCTACATATACTTCTTCATTAATAAAACCATTTAGAAAAGTACTTTTGACATCCATTTGATAAAGCTTAAGATCATTAGCACAAGTATAAGCAAGAAGTATTTTTATAGACTCTAATCTAGCCACGGGGGCATAGGTCTCATCAAAGTCTATTCCTTCTTGTTGATTATACCCTTGGGCAACGAGTCTAGCTTTGTTTCTAGACACTACATCGTTTGCATCTAACTTGTTTTTATATACCCATTTGGTTCCTATTATGGTTTGATTACTAGGTGGAGGGACTAGTGTCCAAACATCTTTAGAAACAAATTGATTTAACTCTTCTTGCATAGCCATTACCCAACTTTCATCTTTTATGGCTTCTTGTGTATTCTTAGGTTCTATGGTTGAGACAAAACAAAATAAACTACTTTGGTTTTGGACTTGAGACCTTAAGGTTCTTTCGTTTAATTTTCCTATGACCTTATCTACGGGATGATCTTTAGACTCTTTAATATTGATGATTTCATTATTTAAAGGTTCATCTTCTTTGTTTGTATTTTTCTTTATTTCTATAGCTTCACTCTCGACTATCTCATCATCGACAAGAGGTAGAGTAGGTTTGGGTGGACTCTCATCAAATTTTACGTTTAATGACTCTTCAACCTTCATTGTTTCTTTATTTAATATGACATAAGCTTTGCTATTAGGAGAGTAACCTAAAAAGATACCTTCGGTTGATTTAGGATCAAATTTTGTAAGGTAATCTTTAGTGTTAAGTAGAAAACATTTGCTACCAAAGACTCTAAAATGTTCTAACGTAGGATTTTTGCCTCGAAGTAACTCGTATGGAGTTTTACCTAAAAATGGTCTAATTAAGACTCGGTTAAGTATGTATGTTGATGTATCAACGGCATTGCACCAAAACTTTTGAGGTATGGATTGCTCATTTAACATGGTGCGACTCATTTCTTGTAGGGTTCTATTCTTTCTTTCAACTACCCCATTCGATTGTGGAGTGCGAAGAGCCGAGAAGTTGTGAGTGATACCATTAGCGTCACAAAAGGCTCCAAATTGCACTTCATTATCGAATTCCCTACCATGATCCATTCTAATAGACACTATAGGACTTCCTAATTGTCTTTGGATTTTAATATTTCAAAGTAATCGAACTTTTCTGTTTTATTCTTTAAAAATTTAGTCCATGTGTATCTAGAGTAATCATCCACTATAACCAAAGTGTAGTAGTTGCCTCCATAACTTTGGATAGCGGATGGACCAAATAAATCCATGTGTAGTAACTCTAGACACTTAGTTGTAGAGACCATGTTTTTAGCTTTGTGACTAGCATGGACTTGTTTTCCTACGTTACAAGAATCACAAAAGTGATGTTCATATTTTAATTTTGGTAGATCTCTTACTAGATCTTTGGATGATAGCGATTGAAGAAGTCATATTGGCATGACCCAATCTTCGATGCCATAAGGTCGAAGTATCATCCATAGAAGTAAGACAAAGTTTGTCTTTAGGTTCATTACCGATTTTAATGACATAGACTCCATGTTTCCTAATTCCTCTACCTATAGTGATACCGTTTTTCAACATCTTACTACCGGTTTTATTAAAAAGTACGTTACACTTCTTATCACATATTTGTCCTATACTTAAGAGGTTAAAGTTTAGGTTTTTTACGTGAGACACATCGTTAATAGTTAGAAACTTGTTAGAAATCGTACCTTTACCGATGATTTTGCTTTTGCTATTTCCAAATACCACATTTCCTCCATTGAAGGATTCATATGTGGAAAATAAATCTTTATTACCGGTCATGTGCCTCGTGCACCCGCTATCCTTGATCCATTCATCCGGATCTAGGTCAACCTTTAAGCACACCTTGTCATTTTCCATGAGACAAATTTCTTCGTCTTCCTCCTCGCTCATTCCCCACGAACCGCTCACGGACGCTTTTTGTTCGTCACGTTTGGGACACTTACTAATAAAGTGATTAGGGTCCCCACATTTGAAACAAGCGCGTTCATCCCTTGCCTTCTCGTCATCTTTGCTTTTCCGGAACCCCTTGTTGTCGTCATATGGTTGCTTGACATATCTTCCCTTTCTTCTAAAGAACTTCTTGAAGTCCCTTACCGCCATGGCATACTCCTCGTCATCACTATCCGAAGAGGAGTTTTCTTCATCGCTTGAGACCTTCTTGGCTTTTAGGGCAAGAGATTTTTGCTTCTCTTTCTTCTCCTTTGAGGCTTCGGAATGTTTAGCGAGGACAAGCTCATAGACCTTTAGATTGCCTATGAGTTCATCAAGGGTGAGGATTGACAAGTCTTTTGATTCTTCAATTGCCGTCACTTTAGATCTCCACTTGGATGGAAGCGCCCTTAGATACCTCCTAACATGATTACGACTAGAGAAAGACTCATCAAGTACTTGTAACGATGTAATTATAGTATTAAAGTTAGCAAAATAATGATCTATAGTATCCTCATCCGATATTGAAAATTGTTCATATTGTTGAACAAATAAATCTATTTTATTGTTTTTAACTTGTTGATTTTCTTGATGAGTTACAACTAAAGAGTTCCAAATCTCTTTAGAGGTTTTAAGCATGGAAATTCTTTCGAATTCCTTTTTGGGTAAAGCATTGTATAAAATCATTTCAGCTTCACTATTTTTGGAAAGCTTTTTCTTTTGATCATCGGTGAGTTGATCATGAGGTGTGTTTACTAAATTTCCGGATTCATCTTTTGTAGTGGCTTCAAAATCGCCTACAACAATGATGTACCAAAGATCAATATCTTTTGACTTCACATACGTTTCGAATCTATTTTTCCAATATATAAAACTATTAGTTTCAAGTAGTGGAGGTCGTTGCATGGATTGCCCTTCCTTGTAATTTTCAGAACCCATAGTGATCGAAAAGTTTTTAAAATACATTTTACTTTAAAACTTTTATAAACTTAGCTCTTGATGCCAATTGAGGAAAACTAGAAGGGGGGTGGTTGAATAGTTTTGCCGATTTTAAGTTAGTTTCAAAAACTTTAGATTCGATGTTATGTGAAATCGTATGGATTAAGATAAAGTATAGATCTAAGAGTAATGCAAGTAAGGAAATCAAGTAAAGTAAAGGATAGAAATGACACAACCGATTTATAGTGGTTCGGCTACAAGGACACCTTCCTTGCCCTACTCCACTCCCCGAGTCACCTACTCGAGAGTTCAAGCACTATGTCAACAAACTCCTTCAACTCGGCGGAGAAGCCTTCACAACGTCGCTTACACTTTTTCCGGTACAAAGCTAAATACCGAGTCCGTAACACGGAGGACTAAACCAACACTACTATAACACAACAAATATGTGAAATGTGAAATACAAGATCTTTGCTACAGAAATCTTGTGGAGGAACAAATCAATCAAGGACCCCTTGCTTGGATGACTTGTAGAATGCTCGTGATCTCGCCTTAGAGAAGGACCTATATGAGAATCACAATAAAAGAAAGAAGAACTACTCTCTAGATCAAGTGATCTTAGGTTAGAAGAATGTAAGAATATATGAGAGAGTTTGTAAGAAGAGGGGTGACTTAAAATGAAGAAATGACTCTCTATTTATAGGCGAATTCTTGCCACTGTTACACGGATCCCACGGATCCCTTGCCTAAGGGATCCGTCTAGTGTAACTTGAGGGATCCATGAGACGCTCATGTTTGCCCATGGGTTTTTGGGTTATGGGTCATGGGTCATGGGTCCTAGACTTTGGACCATGGGTATCTAAGTAGATACAATGTATCTAATATATACAATGCATCTAGACAATGGGTATGGGTTAACTCCATGGGTTATGGATATGCTCCATGGGTAAGGGTCATGGGTTGTGGTTTTTACCATCCTAATAAACTATTACAACAAATGAATTATTACAACACTTTGTATTAAATGACTATATATGTATATGCTTTACAAAAATAACATGTATCCTTATAATTTTACTTATGATAACATTATATTTGTTATCAACAAAACACAAAGAGATCTCTAAATATTAATAAACGTTTTTACAGTTTATTTGTATTAACAAAAACACTCTAACCAAACATCCTCTAGCGATTGATACCGCTTGTAGGTTCCCAAATAGGTAAACTAACACAAGTATTCTAGAGAGAGAAAGAGATGGGAGAATTCATCATAAACATAATAAGAGAAGTTTAGAATATCAAATGAACCAACCAAGGCACCTTAGTGCCATTACAAGGTATTTATACACATACTTAGTTAGGGCAACGCCCCATGGATAGTTTAGATACTTTTCTAAGGCCCATGAGCTTACTACATATACCTTAAGTTGCTTACATACATATAAGCCCATAATTAAGACAACCTATTACATAAACTAATGATCGGAACTTTATAGTGATTAGACGTAATCCCAACACAAGTCATTACCCAATCAACCATTACTCTATGAAATCTAAATCCCTCTAATTCTTTCCTCAGAAATTCCCAATTTATTATATCATATGCTTTTTGCAAATTAATTTTGAAAGCAAATTTCTTCCCATAGTTATACCTATTATACCCTCTAAGCAATTCTTGTGTTTGCAATATAATATATGTGATATGCCTACCTGTTGTAAAGGCACTCTGATTTTCATTGACTAACTTATCAAGAACTACTTTTATCCTATTTGTTAAAACTTTGCTTATGCATATATAAATGATATATTACACCATGCAATTGGCATGGAATCGGAAACTATATTGGGGGTACTTATCTTATGAACAAAGGATATAATTGTAGCATTTACCTCTTTAAGCAATTTCTAGTCATAAAGAACTCTTGAATAGCTTTGCACACATCTTTACTAACAATATTTCATGTAGCTTTAAAGAATCTTGAAGTAAAAGCATCTGCGCATGTGCTTTTTCATCATCAATGTCAAATGATACACTTTTGATTTGCTTCGTGCACATCAGCCACTCATAGCATAAGCTTCATCTTGGAACAGAGTATTATCAAATATTCCATTATATTGTACCATGGATTCAACTTTGTCCTGTGTGTCTAAAAAAGTTTTAAAATGTTTCAAAAGCTACTCTACAACTTCCTCATTCTCATATCTTTGACCATGCTCATTACAAATAGACATAACTCTTCCTATATGTTTTCTCCCTTTAAGTACTTTAAGAAAAAATGCAGTATTCTAGTCCCCTTCATTTAACCAATCCACCTTTGCTTTTTGGTACAATAGTCTTTCCTCATCTTTCAATGTTTCACTATACTTTGCAAGGATATGGGAGCTTTCCATTTTTATCTGCTCATTATGTGGATCTTTTTTCCATAGTACTTTGTATGTTCTCTAGTTGTGTTTTACATTTTTCAACTCTTTCAAAAAAATTCCCTTTCTCCCAGCTAAGCTGATTTAGAGGATACTTCAAGCTTTTCAGTTTTTTTACTAATCTTTACATGTTATGCCCTTTAATCTCCTTACGTCATTCACTTTCCACTATATGAGCAAACTTTTCCTTGCAAGTAATAAAATTTGAAAATCTGTAAGCTTTTTTACTCTTTGCATTCCCATTTGGTATTGTAAGCACTATTGGAGAATGATCATATATAAAAAATGGTAAGAACTTCCTACTAGCCTTAGTATACTTGCTCACAAACCCATCATTAACTAATATCTATCTAGTTTTGTAAGAATTTTTCACTTTGGGTTCTTTAAACTTTTAGTCCATGTAAAAAAGAATATAGTACTCTTAATATCTTCTATTTCTATCTCTACCAACAGTCTTGAAATTATACCATATCACTTAATGAATCAAAACTCACATCTGAATGTTCATTGACAACCATAGTCACATTGAAGTCCCCAACAATAATTCATGGATTTCCATTTGTTACCTGCTTATAATTACCTAGATTCTTCCATAAGTTTCTTTTTCCTGTCGTGAATTACTGGCATATACCGGTGTATAATAGAACTTTGTTTTCTTATTTACAGTCTCTACTAAAAATAACAGTTAACTACATTTTTAGTCCTTGTGGTTTGTTGTGTATTTCATCTTTGGTCCAAATTTTCAAATTTCTTGGATTCAGTCCAAAAGTGAAATTGTCGTTCCACTTTCAGTACATTTTGATAATGACGTTAGTTCCGTTAGTTAAGTCCAGTCGTCAAGTGGAAAAGTTAGTCCTTTATACTAACGGTCGTTTGCAATGTTAGTCATTTATACCAACAATCCTTTGCAAAGTTTGCCACGTTAGTCTTTTATACCACCAATCGTTTGCAACATAAGTCCTTTATACCAACGGTCGTTTGCAACATTTGCAACGTTAATCCTTTTATATGCGACCTTATTTATGTTTTTACATACGCTTTTATACACGTTTTTATACGCACATTTTCATACATGTTTTTATAAATTGTTTATACACGTTTTTATATACGTCTTTATAAACGTCTTTATTTATGTTTTTTTACATGTTTTTATACAAGTTTTTATATACATTTTAGTGCATGTTTTTACATACGTTTTTATACGCGTTTTATACATGTTTTTATACACGTTTTTTATACATATTTTTATACATGTTTTTATACGTGTTTTTATACACGTATTTATATACGTTTTTACGCATGTTTGTATACGTGGTTTTATACACGTTTTGTATATGCGTTTTATACAAGTTTTTATACGAGGTTTTATATACGTTTTTATACACGTTTTTATACATGTTTTTGTACGCGTTTTTATACATGTTTTTATACACGATTTATACATGTTTTTATACACGCTTTTATACGCGGTTTTATACACGTTTTATACATGCTTTTATACGCGACTTTATACACGTTTTTATACATGTTTTTACACACGTTTATACACACGTAATTATACATGTTTTTATATGCGTTTTTACACATGTTTCTATACATGTGTCTAAAAGGACTAACGTGCATTATGAAAAACATGTCTGAAAACGTGTATAAAAGCGTATATAAAAACATAAATAAAGACGCGTATAAACTTTTATAAAAACATGTGTAAAAACGTGTATAAAAACGCGTATAAAAATATGTATAAAAACGTATATAAAAACGTGTATAAAAATGTCTATAAAACCGCGTATAAAAGCGTGTATAAAAACGTGTATAAAACCGCGTATAAAATGTGTATAAAAACGTGTATAAACACGCGTGTAAAAGCGTGTGTAAAAACGTTTGCAAAAACGTATATAAAAACATGTATAAAAATGTGTATAGAACCGCGTATAAAAACGTGTATAAAAACATGTATTAAAATGCCTATAAAAACGTGCATTGAAAACGTGTATAAAATCGCCTATAAAAACATGTATAAAACATAAATAAAGACGTATATAAAAACGTTTATTAAACCATTGATAAAAACTTGCATAAAAATGTGCGTGTAAAAACGTGTATACAAGCGTATATAAAAAAACATAAATAAAGACGTATATAAAAGGACCGACGTTGCGAACGATCGTTGGTATAAAGGACTTATGTTGCAAATGATCGTTGGTATAAAGGACTAACGTTGCAAACAACCATTAGTATTAAAGACTAACGTTGCCACTTGACGACTGGAATCAACTAACGAAACTAACGTCATTATCAAAAGGACAGAAAGTGGAATGAGAGTATCACTTTTAGACTGAATCCGAAACTTTTTGAAAATTGGATCAAAATTGAAATACACGGCAAACCATAAGGACCAAAAATGTAGTTAACTCTAAAATAACATGCTTTGTCCTTATTTTGCCAGTAACCAGACATTTAACAAATTTGAATCCCACCCAACCATAATCTATATCTTTTATTATTATCATCACGGTTAGTACCATATTCTTAGTTACCAAAAGTATTGTTGCATACCTTTTGAATCTTTGCAACTTGGCAGTACCAAGAATTGCAATCAATTGCAGCTTTTCTTCAATGATGATCTTTCTAATCTCGTTTTGTCTCGGCTCCTTTTTCCAGATTCAAAAGTATCATTTCCTTGACTCGTACTTATAACTTCCTCCATTCCTTCTATAAACTCTATAAAACCTGAGAATTGACATTTCAACCTAATAAGTATCATTTCCTACCACAACCGAGTAAAATCATTACATATAAGGGTCGAAATGACGCTAAAATATCAACAAATTGCGGTTCAACAGTTGTAATTGTATTGTATTATTCAATGTTGAAGAAATTTTGTTAAAAATGATAAACATTGGGAGCAATTATTGTAATTTATTGATGGGTGTAACTGAAAGCATTCTCAAAATAAGTATCGCAACAAAAGAAATTATAGAATATTGGGAATGTTACCGGTTTTAACCCATACCATACTTGGCTCTACTTATATCTATATAAAACAAAGTCAATAACTTTCTTTAGCACCAGTTGAAAAACCTAAAGAATAAAAAATTGTGTCTTCAAATGCTTCACATGCTTCACCAAACCGACCTACTTCTGACAACCATCCAGTTATTATCCTTGAATTATCCTATGTTACAACATTTTTAATTAAATTTTGATTATTTTACGTTGTATGCAAATGGACGGGTCTATTACAAAACGTCATATACACATGGCTGGTGTAATTTTTGAAGTTTTAATAAAGAAATGAAATGTGTGTAAACCCAAAGTTAATTAACTCTTATATTTATTCCAAAAAGATTACTTAAGGGTCGTCTAGTGACAAAAGGGCTTGTGACTATCACTCTAAAATATGTGAGGTCTCATGTTCAATTCCTACAAAGTGCAAACAACCTTAAGTGGTCATGCCAACCTCCTGAAAAGGGAGGGCTTTACATGGTTTGAGTCTGTGTGACGGTGGGTTCAAACCTCGTGGATTAGTTGGCCAAAAGGTCCGAAATCATGGTTACTTAAAAAAAAAAAAAATTATGCTAAAGTATCTTTGGCATAAAAAGCCCAAAAAGTTATTAGCCCATGGAACTAAAATTAGAAACCCAACAAAATCAAAAACAACAAAAACGAAATGAAAAATTCTTATAAAATATAAATAGCGTCAAGTAACTTAAATTTATACACACAATAACACAAACAAACAATGCACAAAATTCTTCTTTTTTTTTTCCTTCTCAAACTTGTTTTTCTAAACTTGATAATATTAACAGCTAATTGTTGTAATTTGGATTCAAAACTTGTTTAATTAGAAATTGCTGCTTAGATCTGTCACAATTTGTGTTTGATTACTCTTCAGGTCAGCAGCCTTTTTGATAATTGTTAATTTGTTGAATTTATATTATTGTTAATTTGGTGTTGCTAATTGCAGGCAGATATGAAGAGATTACGAGATGATGTATTTAGTAACTCTCAAATAAAGCGACCTTTTCGTAATGAATCATCGTAGGTTTCTTAATTTCATGCAAATTATGTGTTTGAATCTGTTTATGGGGATTAGTTTGGAATTTGGTGGATTAAGGTGATAAAGTTTGGTGATCAAGATTTTATTCCATGATTTGACTTTTGTTGATTTTTAGCTTAAAATGCTTGTCATAGGTGATAAATTTGTCTACTTTATGTATTATTTGGACTTTGGAGTTAGAAATGAGGCGTTTTGAATCATGCCTTAAGTAGGGTGAACTTTTTCTTAGGGCTTGTAGTTGTTAGAATGTTGTGGGGATCAAGGAAGATAGTGAGTCCGAAATTTTTTTAGGAGTGTTTGGGATTGCGTTTTCACAAAAGATTATGCTTTTATAAAACTGAGTTTGTCATTAAGACAATGCAGATAGTCACTTTTTTATTTTGTTTTCCTTTCCGAAATGGTTTGCCAAACTGTGTTATATGATTATATTTGCGCTTTGCAATTACAATAATCAGATAATATACCCCAACATGCAGTCCCAAATAATCTCTTAGTCAGATAGCCATGTCCTTAAGTACGCTGATCGTTATGAACCCAAATCTGATTATTTTGACTTGGAATATTTAGCTTCATACCTAGTTTGCATAAACCCTGAAAACCGACTGTTGTGAGTTTGAATCTTAACTGTATATATTACAAACGCACGACCAAATAATCAAATATCCCTGAAAATAGTTATGGAGAAGAATTGCATGTCTCACCTTCGCGGTTATTTTATTTATCTGATGTAATATAATGATATATATAAAATGGGTCGACATTGATTTTCCTTTTCATTTTTAAGGTATGCCCCGCCCCAAGTCCCTGGAGGAGGTGGTGAAGGGGCAGGTGGAGGAGGTGCTAGTAGTGCACAGAAACTCACTACCAATGACGCCTTAACATATTTAAAGGAAGTTAAGGACATGTTCCAAGACCAGAGAGAAAAATACGACATGTTTCTTGATGTTATGAAAGACTTCAAAGCTCAAAGGTACATATATTTTGGTATCAGGGTTAGCACATAATAGTTCCTTTATAGTTTCCACAAAAACATGCAACTCATTTGATAATGTACCCTATGCAGAATCGATACTACAGGGGTCATAGCAAGGGTGAAAGAATTGTTTAAAGGACACAATAATCTAATATTTGGTTTTAACACTTTCTTGCCCAAAGGGTATGAAATTACTGTTATTGAGGAGGATGAGGCCCCACCAAAAAAAACCGTAGAGTTTGAAGAAGCTATTAGCTTTGTAAACAAAATAAAGGTGATAATGATATTCTTATTTTGTCAAATTGAAAAATATTATAGGTTTTCTTAAAATTTATATATTTTGTTCATCTCCTGTGCAGAAACGTTTTCAAAATGATGATCATGTCTACAAGTCATTTTTAGACATCTTGAACATGTATAGGAAGGAACACAAGGGTATCAATGAAGTCTACCAAGAGGTGAAGCTCTATAAGCTTATCTATAGACATTTCATGACACACTTAAACATATATAATCTTACATTCTACATATTTATGCCTACTTATCTTTGCAGGTTGCTACACTGTTTGACGATCATCCAGATCTTCTTGACGAGTTCACACGATTTTTACCAGATGCTTCCGCTGCTGCATCTGCACATCATGCTTCGCTTCTCAGGCAGTCATATAATCGTTATGATGAACGAAGCTCGGCTATGGCCCCACTCCGGCATTCACAACTGGATAAGGTAATTAGCTTAAATTTTATTTTCATTATTTTTTTTTGGGTAAGTTGCATTAAAAGGTAACTAGCATTGCTTGTATTGTATTCCCGACTTTGTTTGCACTCATAAAAAGGTAATCATCTTACATTTTGTTTTGTGAAAAACCTCAAGCTTCAAAGAAAAAGTATATATCGTAATCTGTCCTGGTTATGTGGTTAAAATGATGACGTGGCAGAAAGTGTGATCATATTGACAACTTTAATGAAATAACCTTTGAAATTTATGAACATAAAATATTACCTAAATAAACTCTGATAAAAGTTCGAGCCTTTTTACGATTGCAAGATATAGAGAGTTTCATGCCGTTTCCTGCAATTTGCCTTTTTTTTATTTTTTTAAGTTTTATATAAGGGGTTAAATAACTATATGGTATTAAACTATTAATAGCGAGGCCGAAGAGATAGGATAATTCCTTCCCACGGAGAGCGAGACCCAAGTGCTGAAGGTCTTGAAATGGACGATGATAAAGCAATGGTGAAACTCCATAAGGAGCAGAGGAAAAAGGAGATCAAAGATAGAAGAACACGTGATCAGGATTTCAAAGATCCTGATATCGATACTAATAGAGACATGCACCGTCTTGAAAAAAGGAAATCTGCACGCAAAGCTGAAGATTATAGAGTTCGTTCTGGATTGGGTCCATATGATGACAAAGATGCCCTAAAAAGTGAGTACATGTTTATCTCCTATCAGCTAGCTTTTTTTTTTTTTTTTTTTTTTTTTTTTGGGTATTGTAAATACAGTATGAACTTATGACATTTGTTTGATATAGGTATGTACAGCAAAGAATTGGCTTTCTGTGAGAAAGTGAAGGATAGATTACGCAATCAAGAAGACTACCAAGCATTCTTGAAGTGTCTACATATCTACAGTACTGAAATAATTACAAGGAAAGAATTACAGGGCTTGGTAAGTATTTTTATGCCTACCCAAAAAAATGGGTATCGTCAACTCTTTTCATTTATAAGCTTAGAAAGTTGGTATATAAATTAATAAGAAACATTTGTTAAAGGTCATAAGGAATGCATAGCATGTTGAAGAGCAGTTTATTTTCCCCTTTGAGCGTCCTTGAACAACTATTTATCTCAAACCCCTTCTTTTTATCATGACTATACTCTTGTGCTACAATTCTGATGATTTTTTTACTCATATGAAACCTCTATTTTAATGTTGGTAAGCGGTTTTTTGGGAATGGCTCTACTTTTATGGTTGAGAATCTTCAGTTCATTATGATGTCAGTCTGATACAAATTTGACTGCATATTAATTAATTTTTTGTATTTTGTATTTTTTTTTTTTTTTTTTTTTTTTTTTTTTTTTTTCAGGTGTCAGATTTACTTGGAAAGCACCCGGACCTTATGGAAGGATTCAGTGCATTTTTGGAGCAATCTGAAAATATAGGTAGCTTTCCGAAAACATTTGTCTCCTTTGCTGTTATTTATATAACTGTAAGAGCATTTTCTTATCAATACATCTTCTTTACAGATGGATTCCTAGCTGGTGTAATGGACAAAAGTATGTGCTACTTGCCTATAATTTGTTTTCGTTTATTTGCCCCTCTTGCCTGATTAGCAAATTTTGAAATTTATGCTGCATGACAGAAACTTTATGGAATGAAGGGCATACATCCAAATCAACAAGGAATGAGGAGAAAGAAAGAGACCATAGACGTGAAATTGATGCTGCCAAAGAGGATATGTACAAAGAGAAGTATTGGGGGAAATCAATACAAGAACTTGACCTCTCTAATTGTCAGCGGTGCACACCAAGTTACAGACTTCTTCCTGACGATGTAAGTGTCTTTTTGTTTCTTCCCTTTTGGAGGTATGCAAGTAATTAATTTGTGTGCCTGACAGTGTGTGTATTTTTTCCTTTTACATAGTATCCGATACCAGCAGTAAGTCAGAGATCAGAGCTAGGTTCTCAAGTACTTAATGATCTTTGGGTATCTGTAACTTCTGGTAGTGAGGATTATTCCTTCAAACATATGCGTAGAAATCAGTATGAAGAAAGCTTGTTCAGATGTGAGGATGACAGGTAAACTCTCGGCCTTTTTGTCAATAAAGGATACATAAAAGAAAATGGTATGATTACTGCAGCTTAAATGATGAAACACAGATAAGTAGTCGTTTGTTTTTAAAAGCAAATGTCCCTAAAGTTAGGTTAAAATAGGGGTAAGTCCGTAAGTAAATAATTTTATTTATTTTAAATGGTGAGCTTTGTTGCAGCTCTTATGGTAGAAGAATATGTTCATTCAGTTTCTAAAAGCTGATCAGTGCTTAATTTTATTTATACTTATCACTTAACTCTGTCCAATAATTATTGCGACTTCAAGTTGCAATATTCAGTCTAAACACTCGAAACAATACTTATTGCAACTTCAAGTTGCAATAGTCGGTCTAATCCCACATCAGAGCACCCCTATCCGTACTGGTCGTATGAATATGATCATCTTATGTCTTTTTTAGTCTGTATCCATGGTAGTTGTAGATATCCGAATTAGCAATCATACATAACTTTTCAATGATGCTACTAGGTTTGAGCTAGATATGTTGTTGGAGTCCGTTAGTTCAACTACTAGACGCGCTGAAGATCTATTGAACAGCATTAACAACAAGTCAATTAGTACAGACGTTCCTATTCGAATTGAGGAGCATTTCACAGGTGATTAGCTGCAACTTTTACCAACAGTTTGTACTAAAAGAATGCTGAAAGGTTTAACAAGTGCTGTAAAGTTTCTGATATACTTAATCTATTTTATGGGTATGTGTAGCTCTTGATTTACGGTGCATTGAACGTCTATATGGTGATCATGGTCTTGATGTGATGGATATATTGCGTAGAAACCCATCTCTTGCATTACCTGTTATATTGATACGATTGAAACAAAAACAAGAGGACTGGACAAAGTGTCGATCAGATTTCAACAAGGTTTGGGCTGAAATATATGCCAAGAACCATTACAAATCACTTGACCACCGTAGCTTCTATTTCAAGCAACAAGATTCAAAGAATCTGAGCACAAAATGTAAGTGGTCCTTTGTTTTAAGCTTACTTATTTTTCAGTTGCAAAGTTGGGAAATTTGGGTGGCAAGACTGGCTGGGTAAGCTGTCAAGTGGGTACTTTTTTGTATGGGCCAAAACAAGTCAGGCCGGATTGGGTTGCTCCAAATCACTTTCTGGCCAGAAGTTTTTTCAAAATTTTATGTGTCATATATGATTAGAGAAATTAAATTATCAGTATAATCTAATTTATCACATAAAATTATTTAAGAGATTTGTGCATTAGAAATACACTTAGGGTGACTTTTGACCCATTTGAATTGCTTGCTTTAACGCTTATTTCTTTGACATAATACGTTAGTAAAACATCAGATGCTTGGTTAGGTGATTTGCATACTGAAATCTGGGATTATTCTGAATTTTTCACCTTTTCTTGTATATATTTAAAGAACATTCTCTTGTCTTTATGAGCAGCCTTGGTGGCCGAAATCAAAGAAATAAAGGAAAAAAGCCAGAAAGACGAAGATTTGCTATTGAGTATTGCTGCCGGAAGTCGACACCATATTGTACCAAATTTTGAGTTTGAGTTCACTGACAAGGACATTCATGAAGACTTGTTGAAGCTTATTAAATTTTCATGTGAAGAAATCTGCACAACTAAGGAACAATTGAACAAAGTTTTAAGGTTATGGACTACCTTCTTGGAACCAATGTTGGGTGCTCCTTCTAGTCCTCAAAACCCTAACGGTGCTGAAGATTCTGAGACATCTAGTCATGGTGTTGCCAAAACTGCTGGCACAAGTGCACCCGAGATCAATGGAAGCCCAGATGCTGATGGTTCAAAGTCGGCTTGTAATGGGGCTCAAGCTACTTTGCCCGATCAAGTTGATTCAAGCAAGAACAGCTTGCTCAATGGAGATGCGTTGACCAAGGAAGATGGTTCTAAACCAGAAAGAGAATCTGCTCCAGCTCTTGGTGTTGCTACTGTCAACAAAATTACTGGAGATTTGGCTGGTTTGTATTCTTGTCATTTATGATCCTTTTAAACATGATGTTTATATACGTTTGTGGTCTTTAACTATTCGAGTGTAATTTTGAAATTCTATTTTCAGGGCGTGAAGCAAGTACTTCTAGACCTAATAATGCTACCGAGGATGGTCATGAAGCCAAGGCTAAAATTGACAAAGTTTTATCATCACAGGTATGACTTGATATATTGGTATTAAAGACCCGTATTTTGTAATATTTACCCATTTACTTACAATGGTTTGATTTGGGTAATATTTCTCTGAATCGGTCGAGTGGGTAAAACTAACAAATTTAGCAAACAAAATATCAGATCAGATATATCCATACACAAAAGCCACTTAAATTGCTTTATTTTATTTAAACGGTAATGTAGTTTTGCTGGTTAATTTTTTGGGGAAACGAAGTTTGTTTGCACCCACATGAAGTTGATCTCATTCACCTTATAATGCATTTTTCCTCATATTTTATACATTAATTGTTTAATAGAAGGCTGGTCAAGTCAACCCAATCTGTTTCTTTACGTGTGCAAATTGCCACTCCAGTACCTAATCTCTTTACTAAACTATATTTGAACATTTTTATATGAATTTATAGAATCGTGAACTCCCAAGAACTGGAACGGTTACAAATGGAAGTTTATCAGAAGCAACTAAACGTCACACTGAAGATTCAGCCAAACCCTCCAAAACGGAGAAAGAAGAGGGCGAATTGTCACCAAATGGTGATTTTGATGAGAATAATCCTGTTGCATATGGAGATAACAATGGTTCACATGCTGATGATGAGGATAGTGTCAATGTCTCCGAGGGTGCTGACGTATCAGGCAGTGAGTCAGCAGCTGATGACTGCTCGAGAGATGATCATGAAGAAGATGGTAAAGCAGAAAGTGAAGGAGAGGCTGAAGGGATAGAAGATGCTAATTTTGTTGGTATCGATGGAACACCTTTACTACCAGCAGAGCAGTTTCTAGTAACTGCAAAACCGTTGGCGAAACATGTAGCTCTGCCTTTATGTGACGGTGAAAGAAAAGATTTGAATGTGTTTTATGGGAATGATAGCTTTTATACCCTGTTTAGGCTTCATCAAGTAAGAATATAGTTCTTTTTTTCTTCTTTAGAGTAAATTACAAAAGGGGAACCTGTGGTTAGCTCAAATTCACTGAAATCATCCATCTGAGAAACTATTTGCATAAGTGGTCCGTGTGAGCGAATACTGGTTGCAATTGTTTTAAATGACAATTTTACCATCTTTCACTATCGGTCCCTATTGCATAATATTTCACATTTTGGTATAATTTTTTTAACATGATTTTGTGCAAACCACAGGGACCATTTATTTCTCTATTGAAGATGGGAATTTCATTTCTTTATGTCTCTCATGAATTTTATTTTGTTTCTTTGTTCAGGTGTTATATGACAGGCTATTGTCCGCTAAACTCAACTCGACATCAGCTGAAATGAAGTGTCGAACTTCCAAGGACACTGGCCCTCCTGTTCTGTACTCCAGGTGATTATTGCTCATCTGACATGATTCCTGTTTACCATTCTTTTTTATTTGACTCGATTGAGAGAAAATACAACCCAGATCCACCCACTCTTTAGTAAATGGATCAAATTTCCACCTCTACTGGGAATGTTAAGATATATTGATGGATCTTCAATAAGTTATTATTGTCCTCTGCAGATTTATAAGTGCTCTGTACAATTTGCTCGACGGATCTGCTGACAATGCGAAATTTGAAGATGATTGCCGGGCCATTTTAGGAAATCAGTCTTATGTGTTATTTACTTTGGACAAGTTGATCTATAAGCTCGTCAAACAGGTACCTACATTTCTTGTCACATCTCTTTATCATGTTTTTAATCTTTAAGTTCTAATTTTTAATAACTCTTCTGAATGCAGCTTCAAACTGTGGTGGGTGATGAGATGGACAACAAACTTCTTCAATTATACGAGTATGAAAAATCTAGAAAGCCCGAGAAATTTGTTGATTCTGTTTACTACGAAAACGCGCATGTTCTTCTTCATGACGAGAACATATACAGATTTCAATGTGTAGGTTTTCTTCTATTATTATGTTTTTTTCTCAAAATTGGCAAATAAGCTAGTAGTTTGTTTTTATTATAATTCTTGCATTTTGCAGTCGTCTGTTCCATGTCGTCTGACCATTCAGCTGATGGATGATGGGAATGAAAAGCCTGAAGTGGTTGCAGTTTCTGTAGATCCTAATTTTGCATCTTACCTACATAATGATTTTCTTTCGATCGTACCTGCAAGAAAGCAATCTGGCATTTTCATGCTGAGGTATGAATAAATTATTTCAGTTAATAAAAGTTGGCATTCTTGGGTATATAAAGTTATTTGAGAAGGTGATATGCTTATTTTAATGTTTGTGCAGAAATAAATGTAAATTTCCAAATATGGATGAATCTTCTGCTACATCAGCTGCCATGGAAAATGCTCACGCGGTCAACGGGTTGGAGTATAAGATGTCTTGTAGCTCATCAAAGGTAAACATGCATCTTATACACTATCAGCATAGGAAAATTATAACGTTTCTAAATTTATCTAGTGATGCACCATATCTCTTGGTCTTTTGTCATTAGGAACATCGTTTAAAACTTTTTTTTTTGCAGAATCAAGATTTTACGTTTTAATTCAACCTAGATTTGACTGATTTGCATTGTCTCGGTAAATTGTTTCTGCTATCTAATTATTTGAGTGCAAGCAGATATCTTATGTTCTCGATACAGAAGATTACTTCTTCCGTGTGAGAAGAAAAAGAAGAAAGGTCCCAGGAGACGTATCATCATCATCATCACATAACCAAGCAAAAATAGAACGGTTTAATAGATTCTTATTAGCAGCCACGTCAGCCTCAGTTTAATAAAATAACTAGTCAGTAGTTCAAGGTACCCCATCTAATATCCATTACCAGATTGAATGAGTAGATTATTTCTAATAAAAATCCGTAACCATGGTATTATTGTTCTTGTCTTGCAGAATTTTAGCCCAGAATAACTGCTCCCCGACTCATGGTTGTGGTCTCTTTGTAGTTAACAAAAAAGAGAATGTCTCGGGGGTAATGTAAACATGTGTATGTGAAATTTATATATACATTGGGGTCAGATGTGTAAATATAGAGTATGTAATCAATTTAATTGTGTCAAATGTTGTTTTCCAACACAGTTCAAATGTTGTCTGTAACACTAGGATTTTAAATAGATGGATATTTTTCGAATTCGTTGTGGTTAGCCGACGCCGTGAATCTTAAGAAGCACTTGTACGCAGGGATATTCATGATCTGTACAGAATTTAGCTTACTAATTTTTTATTTACTGAATATTGAACGCAAAAGGTAGCTTGTAAATTGACTTTTCACTGGCTTCCTCTATTTACCATTCATCTATGAGCTGACTTTATTTTCTAAGTCATCTGAAAAAAGAGTTAAAAGATTGATACAAGTTTTTGAACAAGTCTGATTTGGTTCAAGGAATACGTTGCTGGGTTTTAAAGACGAAAATAATTTTTTACAAGTGTGGTGCAGAATTCGTCCTACGCATTCTTTAGAGACCAGTTTAAACTGGTCTGCTTTCAGTTCGAATCGAGACCTGTTCATGTTAAAAACTTGTTAAACTCGTCGTGAAGTTGCTCCGGCTCTGCGCTGATTCTGTGCATGTTGCCTTTTGTGCTGAGAAGTGGTATTGACTGCTCGCGGCTGAAGTTTATCCTTTTTTTATTCATGTTTTATATTGTAATGTTGTATTCTCTCGTGTGATGCTAATTACTATAGTGTCCCGAAGTTGAACCCTCAATCCTTAAAAGCTCTGAAGAAAATGGAAATTAAACAGGTTCCGGGTAAATAGAAAAAATATGTCCTTGTCCTTAGAAAAATCATAGGCCAGTATTTAACATCTGTCTATACATGAATTAGATAGTTTAATTTGACATCGGTCTTCATGGAGTTTGTTTTTACAGATCAACTCCTCAATCTGTAAAAGTTGACATAATTGTGGCTTTCTACATGATCAAGTCCTTCAAAACACATTTTTGTTATGTCTTAAAAGATTAAAGATCCAAGAATCTTAAATCATTCAAGAAAAAAGGTGGATGACTTTTGTACAATTTTTTAGGGAAGTCCATAGAACTTTTCCTATAATGGCCGTAAGTGATCAATCCTTTCTATGGGGTTCCTTTCAAATCCTCATCTTTATGGTGGTCAATATTGGGTGGCTGGGTACTCATCAAAGTGCATGCTTCCATCAAATAACTTTTTTTCTAAAAGCAAACACACACACACAACTGTAATATATACGTCATCGCATAAGCACAACTATATCTCACTTTCGTATTTAGCGAGACTTGAACCCACAACCTTTTAATTAGAGACATAACCCATCTCATGGCTACCACTAAGCCAAAGACCTATTGGTTTCCATCTAATAACTTTAACTTGAATGTAGAAGTCAAGTACAAACTAATACAGGATGATTCTAAAAGTTGACTGGTTCCGATCCATTTTAGGGCTTCTGGTTAAAAATGACCCGTATAGTTTAAAAGCCGTCTCTCGGTTTCATGTCGTATACTTTCCATCACAGGCTTGCAATATCACAATGTGTGTAGCTCTTTAAAGTCCACCAAACTTGCTAAAGTGGCTGGCATTCTTGACTCGTGTGAAATGAATGGTTGACAGGGACTCTCAAGTCATTATTGTTAGTGATATAAAATTGTTTCGGCACTAGATTGCGACATGTACATACTAATAAATAATTTACAGCTGGTTTCTGTCATTAACATGATTTTGATAGAAATTTGAACCTGTGAGGGCTTGTTACTTCAACATGGGTTACTGGGGAGCCGATTCATGTAAAAAAGGGAATTTTATCAAGGGTCAAACTCAAAGTAACCAGATATAAGAGCAACTGGAAAGATTATTTGCCCAAGCTTTATTTGAATTCGTTTTATTTTATTGCCTAACATATCAATATATCATACATTCATACCCATTCATTTGTCACATTCAATGATGTTGAGGGTACGGAAGTAGTGAAGTTGGGTTAGCTACCACATTCAATAATGCTGGGTTCACTACCACCGTTTTTTTTGGTGTTTGGTTATGAGGTTGAGCACATGTAAACAAAAGAAAACATCATAGGCTAGGCGGGAACATGGACTGTAGTTGTAGATGTAGGCACCTCAGACAATCAAAGAGAAGCCATGGGCAAGATCAGCTGTAAGTGATTCATGTATGGTGGATAATCTTGGGGAACTCTTATGATCCTTTTTAGTTTTTATACACTATCATGAACAATGACAATTGTAAATGACTACCCATATACGCTTGTCCATACTTTTGACATCACATCCAATAGATTACTAAAAATGTCCATAAGCATGCAACAAATGTGGTTTCATGAATGTTTGTAAAAGTTGATAGATGACAAATAACTGGTTCTATTGAAACCAGTGATGGTTATACCATATATTAACCAAAAGAAATGAGCAGAGGCACATAAGTGAGGTCCAAAGCAATGTTCAACTTTTAGGAAGCAAACCAATAAATAGCAACAACGCACATAAAGTCTTTCAGTTGGGCACAACAAAGTTAAGAGATTCTTTCAAGGCATAAGAAAAGTCTCAGGGTGTTGTCAAAGTGAATTACCAAAAATGCATCAATGTTGGAAGACAAGTTCCTTCTTCTCAGAAATAGTGAACAATATAGTACACCTAAGGGGCAAGAGATCCAGGTTCCGATTAACTAAGCAACATCTAACTGTCACATATAAAAGCCTGATGTAGCATATAAACGGTAATGGTTGTAACTGACAGGAGGAGATGTTGAACTATATCTGCACTTTGCAGGCCTCTAGAGTTTCACATGGTAATACAATTATATGCTTACTACAATCAAGAACATGGCATTGAAACATGACTTGCTTGTAATTTGAACAAGTACCAACAATAAACAGGAAATTATGAAAGGGAAAATCATATACATCTTTCTACCTTTTATTAGTCTTATCACAACAAGCCCACTGCACAGCTCAGATGCAATCTGTTCTCCAAACCTCTCAGATGATGACCCAGAAGCATACACCTGTGCACCAAAATTTATTTGTTCAGTCTTAATAGCAAAAACATAGACCATGCCGCTTACAGAAACTAGAGGTGGCAATTTTGACCCATTTACTTATTTACAGGTCAATTGGGGTTATTTTACATCTTTAATGAGTCAAGAAAAATTAGCTAAAAAGAGAACTGGTCAAGTTGGTCGAGAGTCACCCAGAAGGTAATTTAATGCATCATACTATTCAAAACATGAGGTATTTATTTATTGCAATAATACAGTTTCGTAATTTTGACCGTATCCTACAAACTAATTGTATATGAAGTTGGACAAAAAGTGTTTGAGCTAAACCCAGCCCACCCTTTCCGGCCAGTAGAAAATTTATTTGTTTTTAATCGACATTGTATCCAACCCGACCGACCCACCCATTTTCAATCTCTAATCGAAATGTATTGAGCACTGTGGAAATTGTACAAATGCAACTGGTAAATGAAACAACACTAACCAGAAGAGCAGCTTTGCTAGGTAATCCCGAGAAGTCCCTATGGTGTCACAGAAGTCATCATTATCATTTGGGTGGTTTTCTTGGCTTCCCACATCTGAATCTTCCGTTAAGTCAGAGATGGTCTCTTCCTTGAAGAACCTTCGAGCTGTGCATTGTACAAGTTCTCGTATAACCTCCTCTACCTCCAGAGATGACGGTCTGGATAATTCATTCACCTGTTCAAAAAGATAAATGAACCGATTTTCAGGAATAAGCTTGAGGAACGAATACGACGATGAAATTAGGGTAATTACCATGTCAGGATCCAATGACCGCAAATACTTCAAAAGATCATTGTCACTTTCTCTTGTATTTTCAATTTGCATATTTTCCTGTTTCCTAGCATGCAGTTCCTGTAATGAAAGGGTAACAAACAATCAGCAAAATAGATGGTTCAAGCGCTAATACTCTATGATAAACAGACTCATGATCTTAATAAATGGCATGCTAAAAATAGTAAGGTGTGCAGTTACTTTTATCCCAGCAATCACAGCTTCAACGTCCCTTTACATTTCTTTGTGCACCTGAAGAGGATTTACATAAGGGCCATACTATCTAACTTTCAAGGAATAATTAATACAGTCCTTATAACTATTTTGATCATAACCTTCTAAAATACGATACCAAATCAACTCAATTGTGAAACAGAGACCTTGTTTCAGCCAACGACACCAAAACAGCTTTTTTGCACCATATACGCACCGTAAACAAACACAAGGTCAAAAATACATCAGCTATGTGAATACAAGTCTTGTGGGCTTTTAGAAAGCATTACATAAAAAAATCTGGTCACAGAACTAATCAAGTAATTGTTTAATGAGGAAAGGGTTAACTGGAAGAGTAGAGTGTAATTGCAGCAAGGCAATTTGCAGGTTGTCGTATAATTAAGTGTCACGGGTCATAAAATCATGGCCACTCGCCAGAACTAAGTTGTACAACCCTACATATTTGAGTATAGATCACATGGCATATAAGAGAATTGATAAGCTCTGAAATGATAATGTTGCCAAATTATTGAAGTTGTAACAAGTAACAACTGTATAGCTTAAATGCTTGGCATGATCCCTTTGCAAGAGGGAGTTGAGACCTCTAAGCAAAACAAACAATTAACATACCGGCAGTGGTCAGCCTAAGCCTAGCAAATGATGATATAAGAAACCAGAACGTGATTCATATTCTGAGCTAAGAGATAATTAAAACGAGTTTAAAACTACAGATATAAGTATAACACAAACAGTGCCTCACCTTCTTGGCTGCAGATAACTCCGATTCCAACTGTTGTACATAACTCAAAGCTTCAGAACCCAAATCACCCAAACAACTTTGCATATTCAACCTCTCAGATTCTTCCGAAGAACAACACTCCACCATCACGCCATCACACAAACACTCACTTCTCTCATCCTTTCCTTCCAAAACCTCCCCCTCCTCACCACAATTCACCTTCTTCTCCACATCACTTGGCGATATCTCAAAATTCCTCATCAACATTATCCTATACTCAGCATTCCACAACGTATACCTAACACAACATAAACCAATCAAATTAATTACATCAATTAACACTCAATAACAATAACATAATTGAATTAGGGCAAAGTTTATTTTTTATTATTTTTTAATTTATTTATTTTTATTTTGAACGGCAACTGACAGTCTCACAATATATATAACAGAAACTATCTCATATGTCCTACCTAAACAGGACTTGAACCCGCAACCATTTGGTTGGGGAGCTTCTCAGTCTCACACAACAAGAGGTACCATTGGGACAGAAGCCCTTAGGAATTATGGCAAAGTTTATAGAATTATGCTACGATACGCCATAGAATAAAACCTAGTTTCTTAGTTCCGCCGTAAAATTACCAAACTAGCCTTTGCACATCACCATGATTAATCATATTAAGACGAATTTGGAAGTATGTTGACCTTACAAGCTTTTTAGAGCGCTTAGCATCTAGAATACAATGCTTGTTTGGCCACAAGAGTTTTTAGCGTTTAATTTTGTTTAAACGCTCCTTTTACGTCATTTCACACGTTGCAATTACGGAACTCTCTTATCAAACACGTTTACAAAACAAACAAACAGCTAACACCATATATATATCATTTACAAACTTTACGCAATCAAATTAACCATTCAATAACTCAAAAACTCATAAACTATACCCCGTAATCAACGACGAAGAAAGCAACCGATGCAGAGGCCCCTTAGAAACCCTAACCATAACATCAAACTGATCAGACGGAAGCAATCCCAACATAGTCGAAATAGTTTGCTTCATCGAGTCTTTCGACGAATCCGATACGCCTTTGGATATAACCGAAGTATCCAACGGTTCTATTTTCTTCAACATGTTTGCTATTACTGAAAACTCACGGTCTGATCTTTTTCTAGATAACAAGTCATCGGATACTCCTCCTCCGTCTACACCGGAGATTAGGCAGCTTACGACGGAGAGATGACGTGGATGTTTTTTGATGGGGCGGATGAAAACCGGTTGGTGTGTGTGTGTTTGTGTGTGTGAGTGAGAGTGTGTGAGATTGGTGAATTTGGAAAGGATGAAAGGTGAAGAAGCTGCCGCCATTAATGGTGGTGGTTATGGGCGGAGCTTGGAGATGGATGGATGGATTTGTTGTTGATGTTGTGAACGATAGAGAACAACAAGTAATCTTTTTCTGTTTGTTTTTGTTTTCTTGTCATGGGTGGGTGTTGGCCTTGCAAATGTGTTTTTTTTACGGATTTGCCATTGGTTAAGTGGTGTTTGTTTAAGCTCATTTGTGTCTTTTATAACCTCTTCTGACTTTATTTAAGACTCAAGGTCATATAAAAACTAAATAAGTTAAAAATTAGACTTAGGAAATATAAGACTAAATGCTAATAGATAGGTTATTTTTTTGAATTGGTGACCGCGTTTTTACTACTAGCTCAACCGAATTGGTGACCGGTTATCCTAACCTTTTCAAAATTATGGTTTGTCAGTCAACCGAAAGTTTCAATTGTTTTGTGTGTAGCTGTTTATTTTATTTGTTTTTGTAGGGTATGTTTTTTGTTGTGGTTGTGGTCGTCTTATTAGCAAATTGTGATTGGATATAGTTGGAGAGAAAAAGTTGATATGACGCCAATGTGACAAAAGTTACTACAATACTTACGGTCACCATTAGCATCAACGTAAGTCAACAAATAAACTTAAAGAATTACTCTCTTAAACTACAGGTGTGAGTTGAATTATGACCTCTTCGAGTTGTTAAGTTAGTGTCACGATAAATTAAACATACCTGGGCCGATTCTGAGATATTCAAAAAAGTAGTCGTTGTGGGATTAGTCGGCTCGTAATGTCGAGTCAGAAACTCATGTTACTCAAAAAAAAAAAAAAAAAAAAACGTGTGTATTAATCGGGTCAATAAATGCGTTTTTAATTTGAATATGCAGAACTTATTTACTCTCGACCTAAACATGTTTTCGTATTAGGTTCGTGTCAATTTTCATGTAATCGAGAATTATTGCCTCTAGTTGAAGCATAACTTCAAACTAAAAGTTAGCCATCAAAATGCTTGATATCTAGGTATACCCCGATAACAATGTGACATACCATTTTTTTCTGGCTTAATTAAGAAAACGACCAATAATGTTTTTACTCAACTTTCAAAATGTTACCATTGACAAAAAACACCAAAAACTAAAACAAAATATAAATTACGGGACGTTGAAAATATAAATTATGGGACGTTGTTGCTTTCGCCAGTTAAGTCCTAAACATATTTACTATTCTTATGTAATTTTATTTTACGGCAAATATTCACACACAAGTTTTGTCTATTCTATAAGAACTGCATGAATCAATTTGTCAAAAGTATTGAAAAGTTGATAAGGACTAGATAATGAGTTTATATCCCAACTCTTGAATATTATATTTGAATTACAAATTAGATGTTGAGGAAGGTGTTACAGAAAAAACTATTAGAGCACTCCCATTGTTAACGGGGTAACGCCCGTTATCGGCATTTTAACACCGTTAGCGGCGTTACACCCTTGGAAGTTTGAATGTTTAACGCCGTTGGTCCTTTTGCGTTACCACTATAACGCGCGTTAAGTGCTGAAAAAAAAATCAAAAAATTTTCATTTCAAGTCCCTCTAACGGCTACTAGCCGTTAAGTTTTAAAAAAAAAATTCAAAAACCACCCCTAACAGCTAGTTTTAAAAAAAAAAAAAAAAAAAAAACCTTTTTTTACCACTATAAATACACAATTAAAACACCATTTTTTTCCACACTTCAACTACTAAATCCTCTCAATACTCTCAATCTTTCACCTTCGATTAACTGCAAAAAAAAACAATGTCGGGAGGCAACGACGATAGTTTCCTGAATCTTCTCGGTGGTGGGTGGAATCCCTCAAACCCGGGTTCATCATCTAACCCGAACGCGGGTTCATCTTCAAACCCCAACACACTAGGCTTCTCGAGCCAAGAAATGTGGCAACAATATCAAACATTACTGTTTTGGCAACAACAAAACCAACAAAGCACCTTAAACTCCAACTTTCAAAACCTACAATTCACACAACAGTCACAAACTGAAACACAAGATGTTGCTGAGACACCCACATCTCCTCCAAAAAAAGGAAAAGGTCGTGTTAAGCGAAAATCAAAAAAATCCAAAGACCCCGAGCCCGAACCAATTGATTTCCGATAAGGAGGTTGTCGTTACTGCGCGTTGGAATTCAGCAGAGGAAGCATTACTTGCAAGGTGTTACATAGCTGTTTCGGAGGATCCAAAAGTTGGAAAGTGCCAACCTAGAGATACGTTTTGGTATCGGGTCAGAAATGAGTTCAATAGACTCAATTTTCAACGGCGCACCAAGGACATGATGTCAAGCAAATGGAAAACGTTGAACGGGATATGCACAAAGTTCAACTCTTGTTACATACGTGCGCAACGGGATCAACGAAGCGGGGAAAGTGAGGTGGATGTGATGAAACGGGCAAAGCAATGGTATCGTGAGGAAAACAGAGGAGCATTGTTTGGTCTCGATGACGCTTGGGAGGTTTTGCGTCATTATAAGAAATGGGACACGCCGGAACCGGTTGATTTAACCGGCGAAGTCCCAAGCCAAACAAACGAGGCTTTGTTTGGTAATGATGAATAACCACGCCCCATGGGAAAGAAACGTGCTACCAAGAAAGCAAGATCCGAGACTACAACAAGTACTGGGGGAACAAGCACTGGAGGAACGAGCTCGTCAACTTATTTCACCGAAACTATGGCAAACGAGTATCGTTTGAAACCAGAAGTCTCTGAAGCGGCGTATCGGGCCGCGCAGGAAAAAGATCTCACAATAACAAGGTTGGAAGAGATAAAGTTTTTGATGACGCCTACTGAAGGGCAAGATCCAATGGTCGTGCAGTGGATCAATGACGAAAAAGATCGAATCATCAAAAAATATAACTTGAAACCTCGTCAGTAGATCGTATTCTCGTCATTTCCTTTAATTTGTTGTAACGTTTTATTTGCAGTGTGTTTTTTTTTTTTTTTTTTTTTTTCGTTGTATTTTTTTTTTTTTTTTTTTAATCTCGTATTGTAATATGTTTTTAGTTTTAATGAAATGTTTGTTTTAGTTTAATAAATGAAGTGTTTGTTTTAGTTTAGGGGTTGAAATTGAAAATATGAAATGTTATTGGTGTTATTGGGATGTTATGGTTGTGGGTGTTTTTTGGGGATGTTAATGTTAAATGTTAAAGCTGATGTGGCGCTGACGTGGACGGTGTTATTGGTGTTATGGTGTTATGAATGGGAGTGCTCTTACAAAGGTTGTCCCTTGTGATTTAAAGAAATGCAACCCATATTTCTTTGAGCAAATTCTCAAAATAAGCCAAAAATTCATGGATGGTCCCTTTTGTGGTCACTTTCACGTGCCTTTTCCCATTTTGGTCATGCTCGACTGCTCAACTCCATTAATTTTACGCCATGTGTCATTGCAAGCACATTGTTAGGTAGAGATATTTATTAAGTTTTAGGTTAAATGACAAATGTACCCTTGTTTATCTTTTCTGCAGATGAAAAATGTACCCTTCATTTTAATTCATTCATTTTAATTCATCCATTTTAATTATTCATTTTACTTCTCATTTCACACCCATTTTTCAACTCCCTCTTCTCCTTGCACCGCCGCCGGCACCCCCAAGAAACACCACCACCACCGCGCGTCCTACCTCACCACCACAACCAAGATACTCACCACATCTCCCTCGTCATTTGTACCTACACCACGCGCCACCACCATCATCACCGCCACCTAAACCATTGGATCCGACCATCAAATAAAAATCCGTCAAAGATCCGGCCGTCAAATATTCAGTCCACCAAATATCTATCACCGGATCTATCAGATCCGGCCATCAAAAATTCAGTCCACTAAAGATCCGACCATCAAAGATCCGGCCATCTTGTTGTTAGTTGATTTTTTCTAAAATGAGTCGCCGGTGAAAGATTCGATTAAACTAAAACAAATCGCAAAACAAAACAATTAACCTACCTATGATCTTATTTTTTATCAAGACCTTGAAGCCGTTCTTGGGTTTCTGTTGATATACGATTGATAATAGATGTCATATGATGGAGTGTTTGTTGATGTTTGGATATTCGAAGCAAGGAAACAAGATTTGTTCTTGATGAATCTGCGATTGAGATGGAGAGGAAAGGAGATAAGTTTTTTCTCTGATTAAAATCTTATTGTTATGAGGGAGGCGGATTTTTCATGAGGTGTTTTTTAGGGTTAGTATATTAAGGAGTTGAGAAAAGACTTTTGTTGAAACGGGCCTTGGATATTGCTGCTCTCAAGTACCTGATACAATGAGAGAGTTTTTTTTTTTTTTTTTTTTTTTTTTTTTTTTTTTTTGGCCTTGGATATTGCTGCCATCTGGTAAAAAAAGAGACCATTTTCGTGTCTTTTTAATGATTAAAAAATATAGTTTGGAGATGATTGTAGTCGGAGTGGTGGTTGAGAAGTGGTGGTTGAGCAATAGTGGTTGGCCGGAATCTGCAGATGAAGGTGGTCGGAATCTGCAGATGAAGGTGGCCGGAATCTGGTTTAGCAGTGATGGTTGAGCAGTGGTGGTTGAGCAGTGATGGTTGAGCAGTGGTGGTTGAGCAGTGATGGTTTAGCAGTGATGGTTTAGCAGTGATGGTTGAGCGTGGTTGTTGGCCGGAGGTGGTGCCGAAATCTGGTTGAGCAGTGATGGTTTAGCAGTGATGGTTAAGCAGTGGTGGTTGAGCAGTGATGGTTGAGCAGTGATGGTTGAGCAGTGGTGGTTTAGCAGTGATGGTTGAGCAGTGATGGTTGAGCGTGGTTGTTGGCCGGAGGTGGTGCCGGAATCTGCAGATGAAAAATGGGTGTGAAATGAAAGAGAAAGAGTGAATAAGAAGATGAGTGTATTTTAGACAATTAACTATCATGCCTAATAAAACAAATATCAATCATTGGAAAACTCTACCTAACTTTTGTACTTGCACTTGACATGTGTCATAATTTGGATCGAGTCGAGCAGTCGAGCATGACCAAAATGAGAAAAAGGACATGAAAGTGACCACAAAATGGATCATGGTTGACGTTTTGGCCTAGTATGTGAATTTGCTCTATTTCTTTTGGTTGTCTACAAAAACAACGCAAAAAAAACTACAGTATAATATGACTACTTGTTTAGTCTAATAAAGTTATTTTGGATGCACAAGTTTCTTGGCTTAGTCTTACTAAAAGACATTCAGTCCTTAATTAAATATTCGTATTGAATCAGTCATTATATTTGTTTTAATTTAAGTATCATAAAAAAGCAAAGACTAGAAAGATGGCGAATTCAATTTGGTATCTCAAATGCACATGACAAATTAGTATACTAATATTTTGCTATAGGCCACTTCTAATTTTAAATAAAATAATTTGCTAACGTGCATTCCATTTTTTGAATAAAATTTCCTGTAAATCAGACAACGAGTACATATAAAATATACCTGGTGTCCTACCATTTATTTCGAGCGACACACCCCTTGATTATTTTAATTTAAATTTGCATAAAGGTGTTTGCCTTAATTATTTTATTCAAAACAAATCTTTTTCTATAATTAACAGATTTGTAAACTCTCACATCCAAATCAACAAGTTGATCTAGAGTTTAATTTAGAAGCTTAGCTAAATTTCCATTTTTCTCAAGCTCTATGGTACACAAGGTACATGATCAAAACCATAACATTTTATTTCCAACACAAAAAGACCCTCAAAATAACTAAAATGCTTCTTTTTTTCGCTTTCTTTACTCTTAAAACTAGAGAATCGATACCATCTTGAATCAATGCATCGATTGCATTCTCAAGAATCATACACATTATACCATAACATGGGCGCATACATATATAACTAGAACCAACAGAAATGGAAGATGCTGAAAGGCCGAAACAAACTAAACACTCATTTTCTAGTATCAGGAAACAGTAATGAAATTCTGAATGTCATGAATTCTAACGGATAAAAGAATGCTCAACTAAGGAGGTTACACAGCTAACCACATTACTAAAATGCACTGTACCAAAGGCTATGGTAAGTATCCTAAAGCTAAATTGGTGCATTAAGAAGATATGCACCAGATACAAAGCTACAACTCACTAGTACTCATCTTTCTTCAATGCCAAATAGCCTAATGTCTGTTACAAATGTGATCAAGATTCAGGAGACTAGTTGTACCTCCTTCTCGTCTGCTTCAACATACCATGATTTCCAGGCTTCCACATAGTGCCCAAAAACGTCATTTAGAGCTGTCAAATTTTAAACCCAAAGCAGGTAAGGAGGCTAATAAGATTCATTTAATGTGGCAACTTTGACACATTTACGGGTTGAGTCTGAATTATGTTTTATCTCTAACAGGAACAACAAAAGTAAAATGAAACCAGCAAAATGGGTCGAACGGGTTGAAAGTCAAAGTGTATTTTGAACTATTTTCAATTCATAGAATCTCCTAAATCATTTTTCCGTATATGGGATGCTGATTGAAATAATATAACTTTTAATATCATATGAAAAATAATAATAATTTTAATCAAATGGTGCTTCAGGTCAACTTGATCCAACCAGTTTTGACCTGTTACCAACCCACCTAACCCCCCAGATTTGCCACCACTAAGATTCACAAATGTACCTTTATTGCGATATTGGGGTCGATAAGTATCAGCTAAGTTTTCCCAGTCCTGAGTCTGGGTTAACCTTTTGTTTCCAGAGGCTCCTGCCCTGTGTGCAGTGGCAGGAGTGAACGGGCCAAAGACAAATTCCTTTGAGTTGCGTTGAGGCTGCTGCAGCATAGTATTGTTCTCATCATATTCAAACTTCATGCAATCACTATTTCTATGCATTGCTACTGTCACGCCTTTCGAACTCCAATCTGAAGAAGAATCCATCCGGTATCTTTTCGAATCAGTATGGTTTGTAATGTCTGTTCCAAAAGCTCTCTTTTTTGAGTTGCTTGTATCTAAAGCTAGGGATTTAGTATTTGGGTGTCCCTTAACTCCCAACCATCTGAACGCTGGTTTACCGTTCTCAGGATGACGTATCTATAATGTACAGGCAGAGAACCATTTAGATACAACAGCTTGTATAAATAACCAGTGAATATTTTTACAGTAGAAGTTACCTTCTCAAGGAGATCCATGGACTGAAAGACGTTTGCAATATCATATAAACGCCTGACCTTTGCTGCATAAACAGAATCTCAGTCTAAGTCTGGGGTTTGTGTCGTCTTTAACAACAAAGCAAATAGCTTAAAGATGATGGGATGTTTGATTACTTCCCATCTCAGCATGAAGCCACATTTTAGTTGGATCTAATAGGAGTCTACTGATCATTTCCCAATGTACCATAACCAAATCAATACATAAATTAGGAAGAGAAATTACTTTTTCTTGAAGGACAATAGGATAAGAAATTATTTCTCATGGCTGTAGGGTCGTGCACATCGCCCAACAATGCTGTTGCAGCAGTATCCAACGAGATGAACTCGTCCTGTAGGATATAAAAAATTTGTTTACTTGTAGTCTGAATTGACGAAAAAAAGTCTATTTCGCAAAGTACAAATGTCAAGTTTTACAGGCAGGTTTACTCACATGAGAAGTAATGAATAGCTTGATGAAATTCTGTGTCAGAAGTCCTAGTGATTTTTCTTTCCTGTTATTTTCTGAGACGAAAAACATAAACCAGTTGCAAATTTAATACAGTATTTGATACTCGCAACACGAAAACGTGCAAGCAGCATGGTGTATATGACTGAGACACTGAATCGACAGATAGAACTCAAAACAAACTCCGCTTACCACTTTTAGAAGATCCAGATGATTTGGTATACCCGTCAGTGTTTGAGTTGTACGAATTAGAAGGTCCACGAGAATCATTCTCGTTTGAAACCTGGTGAAACCATTCCTGTCTTTAAGTAGATTATACAAAACCACCATCATAATCTACCGTTAGCCCCATTTCTACCTAACAGCAATTGATTTTTATCTTACCATATTATACTATCATCCAACAAGTTCCATAAGTTCCTAATTTCCTATAACATGTAAGTAATACTTCAAATACAAAAAAAGTCTAACAAAAACACATGAAGAACTTACATTCACGTAGCTGCAAATCTGCAAGTCTTTAGGATTCTGGTTAAACGCTTGTTTCTACAAGTAAATATACACATAAATATCAATTTTCATCGTTAACAAATCATACCAACAAAAAGTTATTAAGACAAAACTAACAAACCAACCAACCTTCAGCAGCTCTAAAGCATGTGGAATTGCACGAAACCCCTTCCAATTATACTGATTCTTCGCTTTCTTAGTCAAAACCTAATGACCAAACCAACAAACTTAACAAACCCGAAATCACCTATAAACTCCTAAATTCTCAAATAACAAACCACCTTGGCTTACCCCAACACTTTCCAATATGTTGACGATATCATAAATTCTCCGCCTTTCAACACCTGTAACAAATAACCAATTTCCAAACATCCTTTTAACCATCCATTCCTATCTCTTCAATATTACTCCATCCGCATCCCAAAGTAAATATCCACCTTACTTTTTTAGTATGTCACAAAATAAGTGTCTAACATCCAAATTTTAACCACTTAAAAGATCTAAAAAGTATAGATAACATCTTATTGTTTACAATGTAATACACTAATTGCATTTTTCTAAAACTGTATGCTACAGTCAACACTTATTACCGGACAAAGAAAGTAAGAATTACTAGTAAATGAACTGCCTCCACATCCGAAACAAGTGTCCACATTGTTTCAAATAAACTTATATAAGCCCAAAAGTCTCAAAATAAGCCGGAAAATTGAGGCTTACGCCGAAACAAGAATAAGCTCATAAGCCACATATAAGCTTAAACAAACACCCCCAATGTTTCAAATAAGTGTCGAATTTCCAAATTTTAACAAATCAAAAAAATCTCAAAAGTAAACGTAACATCTTATTAGTTGACAATGTAATAGTTCTACTTTTCTAAAACCGTACGAAAGCAAACACTTATTACGAGACAGACGAATTAACAACGAAATTATTTATCACTACAAAAAATGAAAGACCTAATTGATTAGCAGCGTTGTCGAGCCCAATCCATTCGACGTCTTCCCGATTATACAATCTCAAGAAACTGCAACAACAAAAGTTATATAAAATTAGATCTAAAACATGCATGTGTGTGTAAGTGAGTTAAAAGCTTTACTTGGAGCACAAGACACCGAGAGATTTATCTTTACGGCTGTAGATAGAAGATGGTGGTGGTGGTTGGGGTTGAGTATCGGAATCGTTAAGTGACGTCATGGATTGGTGGTGTTTGGATACGGGTTTTGGTGGAGGGATTTGAAAATTTGGGGTTTTGATGTTTCGATCTGAAAATGAGGTGGTGGGTGGCTGAAATGTAAAAATGAAAAAAACAGCGATTTGAAAAGAGGGGCGCGGGAATTTGAATCCGGGACGATGCGCGGCTTCCCTTTTTTACCCTTTAATTTTTTGCCTTAAATTTTTTTATTTTTGTATTTGGCAAATGTCATAGTGTCCAAATTCATTTTTTCATGTAATTTTGTGGTGTGTTTGAGTTAGTAATAAGAAGGGCCCAATTTTTTTTCTCAATATAACTAAAACTTTAAATGATAGGTTTTAGTGATCACATACGGTGGGTTATAAACTTAAAATTTTGATAAGAAAAACGTATTGACAACTAATAAAAAAATATTAGATGAATACGTTGTGTATAAAATGGTGTCAGGCTTCTCTTAATTTATTTGCCATCTAAAAGTTGGGAGGTTATTTGCCTATAGTTGAATTTTTTAAGATAAATAGTAAAACGATTAGGCGTGTTAGAAAGGGTTGAGCACCCTCCGGCTCCTCCAGTGTCTTCGTCCCTGCTACACTATGTTCATTAAACGACTAGATATCTTAAGATAAATATTTGAGGTAGCAGTATGCACGTACATATCTTTTGAGCATAATCAATAATGCTAAAATAATTTGTTTCACGAATTTTTTAGAATTTAACGCTAAATATGTACCCATTGACATTTAAAAAAAAATGCATGTCCTTTATTACATTTATGGATCCGTGGCCGCGACTGCTAGATATAATACATCTGTGTTTTGGTAAATGTGGTTTTGATTTATTGTTATTGATTTTTATATCTATTAACATTTCAAGTATTTTCTTGAGTATTCTTATGCAACTAAACTAAACAGTTCTATTTAAGAATTGCTCAAAATGCTAGATTTTCTTTTTCTTTTTTTTTTTTAAATCAAAAAGGATAAAACATTCATAGTTTTGAAATTGACGTTGAGACCTCATCATTGTCTTCTATATATTGTCTTTGAAGCAAGGGCGTACGAGCTGATTAGCGTTGCCAACCATCAATGTTTCCGCACACTTTTAAGTTATGAAAGGTTTAATAAAATGAATAGTTATAAATTGCAACTGGCACACTTTTAAGTTTGTATTACTGTTTAAATAGCATAAGATTAACAAGCCTGAGAAATATTGGAGGTGGATCAGCCTCTTACTCAGCCATTACCAAAGATGTCCAACCCACTCATTTGATTAGTGGAGAATATGTTTTATGTATTTTCGCAACAAAACTCAAACATCTAATGAAGCAAAAGCAACATAACAACGATCAGTAGCAATGGTTTGAATAGAAACTTTTTTAAGTAACATCTGCAAAATCAAAAGATAGATAAGAATTTATTGCAAGTTTTAAACCAAAACAATTTGCCATTTCAAAGGCATGGTAACACTTGCTGTCATCATAATGATCAAGCGACGAACAAAAGATTTGATTTCGACAATTCCCATATGTGTCTCAATAAAGCTCTTTGTATTTAAGTTCCATATAACAATCAACTTTTTCCGCAGAAAATCTACATCTACAAGAATACTTCTATTCAACTGATGGTATATAAAATTACTAATTAAGTAAACAAAAAAAGACCTGTAAAATTACCAAATTGAGATAAGTATATTTGAAGGTTAAGCTGTTTAAAATCACATATCACCTCATCCCTGCAGGCCCGCTTTGTATCCATATACCTATTTCAGCTTCGGCCACCAATACCACCCGCCAACACCACTATCATCAGCAAGTATGTGTATCTGTCTGCTTGTTTCTTTACATACCCAACAAGTTTTGCTTTACGATATCCGTTCCATAAATGCATGACCATATACCCTTCTTGATATTTCCATGAAAAAGGACATAATATGACTAACAAGTCATGATCATACAACCAGAAGCTAAGACACGTATTATTCAGAATGATGCTGCCTGAAAACTTCCAGACAAAGTATAGTCAGTCATGTTAGTGATGTGCTCGATTTCATAGTTCATATACCGAACCCCTGGCAAAATGATGCATTTCTGTTCAACTAGTGACATATTCCACCTGTAATGTCAAGTCCTTGATACCTGCATCGTGTAAGATGTCTGAAACCTTTTCTTTTGCAGAAATTTGGTCCGTGTCTGCAGAAATATACAGATGAAGAGTACCAACAACATCGTGGTTTGCAAGAGTCCATATGTGAAAGTTATGAATACCACGTACACCGTTTATCTTCATAATACTACTTACTGCGGATTTGAGCTCGTGTTCATGACCTCTGGGAACTCTTTGCAATAAAATTTCTGCAGAATTCCTCAGCAATGGTATCACAGAAGACACGATTAGTATGGATATAAAGATCGAGCAAGCAGGATCAGCAATGAGCCATCCCTTGTACTGGATGAGAAGGGTTGAAATAACAACGCCTACACTTCCCAAAGTGTCGGCTAGAACATGCAAGAATATGCCTTCCATGTTGTGATCGATGTGGTCGTGATGGTGCTTATGTTTATCCTCTTTGAGAATGCTGATTGAGCTGGTATGTATATGATCGTGTTGATGATCATGGTCACAGTTATGATGATCATGATCGTGATGATCATGGTGGTGCTTGTGGTCATGGTGATCGTGATGGTGGTCATGGTCATGGTGATGTTTGTGGTCGTGATGGTGTTCATGGTCATGGTGAACATGAACATGATCATGATGGTGTTCATGGTCATGGTGATGTTTGTGGTCGTGATGGTGTTCATGGTCATGGTGAACATGACCATGATCATGATGGTGTTCATGGTCATGGTGATCATGATGATGGCTATGATCTTCTATATGTATTTTCTTAATTTTGTGATCGTGACCATGGGAATGTGAGCATGATGAACCACCACCATGGGCATGATGATGTTCATCGTGAAAAAAGATCAACCCCACAATATTAACAGCAAGCCCACCGATTGAAACAGTCAGCAAACTTGAAGTAGATATTTCCTGAGGTTCCAATATTCTTTCCAACGACTCCAACACAATCAACGCCCCAACCAAAACAAGAAAAACAGCATTCACGTAACCTGACAAAACCTCAAATCTCCCACGACCATAATTATACCTTCCATTAGCCGGCAGCCTCGCAATGTACGAAGCATAAAGACCAATTGCAAGTGCAGCACAATCAAACAACATATGACACGCGTCTGATATCAATCCAAGACTATTATTCATAAAACCCGCAAAAAACTCCACAACCATATATCCGGTATTGATCAAAAGAAAAAGTGCAATCTTTCTCGACTTCCTCTCACTCAAAATATGCCTAACAGACTTCATGGCCGAAATTAAAAACGTATCAGGCGACTCCACCCCTAACTCCATATAATTAGCCCGAACAGGATCCAATTCCATCACACCAACTCCAAGCAACATACCACAAATCAACAACCCCCAAAGGGAAAGCTCGGGATAATAAAGCAACTCAAGGACAACAGTACACACAAACGTAACAAGAAACTCTTTCCTAAAATCCTTTATACTAAACCACTTCTCGTCACTATAATTCTCACTCAAAAGCACCCCAAACACCACAGTATTCGCTAACGGCCACCCAAGGCTACCAAACGACACACTATCACCCTCAGCTTCAAACACAAGCATACTAACAGCAGCAGGAATAAACAACACAATCGTCGTATAAAACAACGACACTAGCCTCACCTCCTTCCTACCCAACTCCCTAATACTCCCCCAATTCATACTCCCTTGCTCATACCCACTCAAAAACCCCGACAAAAACGGCAACAACATAGGCCACACCCTCACACATTTCCCCCTATCTCCGACCACCCAAAACGACGAAATCCCAAATTTCCCTAAATTCACAAACGACAACGGAAAACACTCAATCCTATCCCAACTAATACTCAACAACACTAAACCACTAAACAACGCTAAAAAACCCCTAACCCTATTCAAACCAATCCGGTCCAAATCACGAACAAAGTTCACAGCAACATAACCCGATATTTCAGCTAAAATCATAGCGGCAGTACCGCAGTATCTTAACGCTTGAAACCTAACCAAAAACACAACAGCAAGCAACACAGACTTAACAACAATAACCCTCTGTTGAAACTTATTTAACTTACTATGAAATTTAAAAAAAGTTGAAAAATTCTGTCTTTTTTTTATAAGATAAAATGCAAGAGCTAAGGCTAACGATAAGAGCGAAACGAGAAACGAAAAGGGGAAAATTGAAAAAGATGAAGGAGATGAGCGGAGAAGTGGGAGAAGAGAGTAAAGTGATCTGAGGGAGAGGAGTAGGAGGAAAAGGGATTGGAAAGAGGGGTGTTTGGATTTGGGTTTTGGGGTGAAGGAGTGACGGTGTTTGGATGGGGTGGGTGTTGGGGTGAAAGGTGGGTAGTGACGGGAAGGGGTGATTGGGGTGAGGGGTGTGAAGGGTGTTTGGGTTGTGGTGCGTGGTGGGAGTGAGAGACGGTTGGGACGGTGGGTATGGTGGGAGGACATGGTGGTTTGTGGTGGTGGGTTTGGGATCAAAGTTTTTGGGGGAAATGAGTGGTGGTGTTTGTTTTGTCTGTTTTATTTGGGGATTTTGGAGTTGACTGATTTGATTTAGTGGTGTTGGTTGACTTGCTCTACATTGTACAAATTATGAAATGCATAAATGGTCCTGCGGTTATATGTGACAAATTCAAAATGGGAACTGATTTGCACATTTTGTGAATTGATCGGGACACTTCATCTCTGCATTAATCTCTCCTCCATATAAAGGAGTGTTTGTTTGAATGAGACATCCCCCAAAATTCTAATAAAATGCCACGTGGCATTCTTTTCCCCAAAACTATGCCAACCGTCCGATCATCCTACTTTCCTTCCTAACATTAACTCCCCCATCAGTTTCTAAACTATTATTTCAACAAATATTCATATGAATTAATTGAAATCACACACAAAATTGCCGATCAAAACACCAATTCAAAACATCGATTCAAACCCTTTTTGTTAAAACACCGATTCAAAAACATCGATTCAAACTTCATTATCTTTCTATGACTATGTCCGATTCATAATTACTACAGAAAATATTTGGGCTTAATCAAGAATCATGCAAAATTAAAAAAAAAATGTGGTATGGTTATTGTTTTTCTAACTCGTCATTTATGATGATCCACAAATTCGTTTTTTTAGAATGTTTTTAAAGTACGCTTTTGATTTTTGAAAAAGATGTGGTTATCAGTTAATGATGAAAACCCTAATTCGATTGTTCTTAAAATAATTGTGGTTTCATTGATTTTGGTTATCAGATAATGAAGAAATCATTTAAAACCCAAAATATACCCTAATTAAACTTTTTTTTTATCAATTGTGCTTTTATTGATTCTTTGATTTGCGGTTGTTTGATTGATTAGTTAATGCATTTATATGATATTATCGCTTTTATGTTTATTCAATACGATTGTGATGAGATTTTTTTATAAATAAATATTCTTCGTGATTGTGTTTAGGATGGAGATGATGAAGCAATAGGGAGTTGTTTACTGGAGGTAGTTTTTATGCACATCATTGGTGTAAAGGTTGGTGTCTGTAATTTTGTTTAGTTTTATTCTAAATTTTTTGATGTTGATTATAGGTTGAACAAGTGAAGAAGTTGCTGTTACAAGAATGTACGAAACAGAAAAAGCTTTTGCGTTGAAAACTCCTTTCGCAAGTAAGCAACATTGCACGAGTAATTTTAGTTATATACATCTTCAAATGTTAAATGCCGCCATTTCTTATATATATAGATATCCTATTCCATATTTCATTTGTTATCATGAATAATTTCAGTGAATGTGTTTAATAATTAAGGTTTGATGTTTATTTCTTTATCAGAAAATAAGAAAATAGATGGTTAAATTTTGAGATGTTCACTTGATGAATGCTTAACTTTAGCTAATTTGTGATTGATAATAGGTGTTGATGAAGCGCTCAACAAGTGTTGGATGAAATGGCGCAATGCAAAAGTTTAACTATTTTCTTTTTTATGCTCTTCATGATTCATAAATACCGTGTCAAGCTGGTTATGCAAGGTCTAATCACTTTAAATCCTCAAAGAGTGCGCTAAGGTACTTGATTATGACTCACATAAACTTATTTTATACGATTATGAAATATTTATAAATGTTTTGATTCTGACTCACAAAGAGTGCGCTAAGGTTTATTGTTATTATAAATGTTTTGATTCGAGAGGTTATGGAAGATGGGAGGGAGTGAGAAAGACTGTGATTCACAATTTGAGGCTGATCCAGGTTAGTTTTTGAGTTTATAGCATACTCGGTTTATTTGTGTACATATGTGGATGTTGGTATCTATGTTTATTTAGCATACTCTGTTTATTATGAAATATTTCAAGTAACAAATTTACCACAATATTTCGTATTTTGAAACATGTTTTTCAAGCGAGTTCTCAACTGTCATTGTAATGGTTTTGTTTGTGTTAACAGAGATTAGCATATGTTGAAGACCAGATAAATATGGCGTAGATGGAAATCGATTGAAGCTTCTGCTCAGGAGAAATTAGTCATGCGTAAATGGCCATGAATTTTAATCTGGAGGTAAGTTAAGGGGTGTTTGGTAAGCTTATTTTAGGTGTAAAGGGAATGCTAGGTAATCAGTCAAAAGACATTGCATGTTTCAGTCTCTATTACTATTATGTAATAAAGTGGTAGACTTACTTTACGAAAACTAACTTTATGATTTAAAGGATCTAATACTATTTTAAGATTATAGGTAATCAGTCTTCTGTTTTCTTTATATGTTACGTGAGTGAACTCTCCTTGGACTTATCTTTTACAAATGTGTGGAAAACTAGAAGGGGGGGTTGAATAATTTTGCCAATTAAAACTTCCTTTTAAACTATTTAGATCGACTTATGTCAATCTATTTGGACGTGTGTGTTGGATGTTGATAAACAAGCATATAAATGTATGTAATGAAAAGATAAGAGTAAGAAGCACAAAACCACAACGCGAGTATTTATAGTGGTTCGGCTACAAGGACACCTTCATTGCCCTACTCCACTCCCCGAGTCACCTACTCGAGAGTTCGTAATCACTACACCAATCTCCTTGTGGCGGAGAAGCCTTCACAACGTCGCCTACCCTTTTTCCGGTGCTAGGCTAACCACCGAGTTCTTTCACTCCAAGGTGAACCACACCTACACAACGTCGCCTACCCTTTATAAGGTACTAGGCTAAGTACCTAGTTCTTTCACACCAAGGTTAACCACACCTACACAACGTCGCCTACCCTTTATTAGGTACTAGGCTAAGCACCTAGTTCCATTGCAATGGAGGAACTACTACCCAACACTACACCAACAACTAATCCCAAAGGAGATCAACTCCTTTCTACAACATCATCAAGGATATCAATATCCTTGGATCTAGTACTAATCTATCTTGTACATCGAAACACACCATATCGAATGTACATCTAAGGCATCTTTCACTAATGCCTTTAACTAGATCTTCAAGACACCCTTCACTAATGTCTTGTGTCTCGACTTCTAAGCACCTTTCACTAATGCTTCTTGTCTTGACTTCTAAGCACCTACCACAAGTGCTAATGATGTGGACGATAGATACCCTTCACTAATATCTTCGTCTTGACACTTGAGACACCTTTCACAAATGTCTTCAACACTTCTTAGGAAAAGATAAACAATCATCAACAAGAAGACTTCAGTAGTCTTGATGATGAGGAAGCATGGCAACTCATGGACTTGAGCTTGCTCGACTTCAAAGGTGGTGATCTCGCCTTTAAGAGGAACCTAGAAGATCACAAAAACAAAAGTACAAACATAGATCTCTTGGATATGAGGTTAGAGAGTTTTCAACTCTAGGGGAAAGTATGTTAGAAAGGGGTGAAGTATAATGAAGAAATGGCTCACTATTTATAGAGGAAAAAATCTATTGTTCCCCGGATCCCACGGATCCCTTCCACAAGGGATCCGTCTAGCGTAAAGCTAGGGATCCGTGGGACACTCCCCTTTACCCATGGGTATTTTGGTTATGGGTCATGGGTTGATCCATGGATCTTTGGCTAGATATAATGTATCTCTTGAGTGCAATGCTGTAACAACTAGAAAATTTCCAATTGTACTAAACTAATCACACCCTCTTGTAGACTAAGGACTAAGCTATTTAAAATGTCAAAAACGTCATTAAAACCCCTCGATGCCTTGCTTTAATTCTGTTTCAAAACTCTACCATTTTCAATCTGGCAAAACCCCTTTTCGAATGATTTTCAAATTCATGAGCTTATTTTACAACTCCATAAGCTTTCATAAGCTTAAATATAGACTGTACATCCTATTTAAAAGGGTCTCAAAGCGGTGCACCTTTTTCTAGAATAAAAAACGAGCTAAAAGGAATTAAAAATAAGGACTAATTTTGTAATCGGTTATAACTGACAGGGATTAAAAATTGTCGATATTTAAAGTAATGGAGAACAAGGACTTGTTTTGCAAACGGTTTGCAACCTCATGGACTAAAACTATTAACTTTGAAACTCGAGGGTAGAAACTGTCATTTACCGAAACTTCAGGGGTAAAACTTGCCAACTTCCAAAAGTTCAAGGGTAAAAATTGTCATTTTGCCAAATTTCAAGGGAATAAATTGCCAATACTTGAAACTGTAAGGGAATAAAATGTAAATATCTATATATTTTCTTAAAAATATCTAAATAAATATCTATATATTTTCTAAAAATATCTAAATAAATATCTAGATATTTTATAAACAAAATATCTAGATATTTTATAAACAAAATATACTTTTCCTATAAATAGAAGGAAAACTAATTTTATTTTTCACAAAACACCCACAAACTCTCTCATCCTTGTGATGTTCGACTATAGAAAAAAGGAGGAAGAAATATTCGGGATTAGCTTATTTAGTGTTATTACGGGTTTACACGGGTTTATAAACTAGTAATTTGGAGTTTTGGAGTTCTACCCAGGTTTTGAGATATTAGCTATCATGATAAGGTTTTAAAATGTACATTTTTGAGGGGTCGTTTAAGCCCTTATTTGATCACTTTTGTATCCGTTATTGCTTAATATCGTTCCTTTTCACTTTTTAGGTCTCTTGAAGGCAAACTGCTGTAATGGCACTTATTTGGACGAAAAGGCGCGGATATATGAAGAAAATGGCCAAAGTCAAGAATCGAGACACTCAAGCTGCTAAATTACAAGGGGACGGCGTCACTGCTTAATCTGCGACGCCGTCGGAGGAATTTGTGACGACTCATAAGAGAAATTGCTTGTTTTTGGAGGACGGCGTCGGGCTTTAAAAGAGTAGGCCGTCGCTACTCAGATGGCCTAGATTCAATCCAGACGGCGTCAGAAGCTAAAGAGGACGGCGTCACAAGCATAAGGTGACGCCGTCGCAAGATTAACTTGGCCAAGACGAAACCCTAATGACGGCGACACGACGACGTCACAAATCATAAGGTGACGCCGTCGCACATGTAATCTTATATATAGAATCCGAATTTTTCAGTTTTAGAGAGTCGGGTAAACTTTTGGAGTAAAACCTAAACCGAACAAAGGTCGTATTTTAGGGTTCTAAACCCTATCTTACACCAAGATAAGTTGTTTACTTCATTAATTTAATTATGTCTTCAATTATTTGTGTGTATGCTTGCATGTTCTCCATGTCCGGCTAATTTACTTGTGTGTTTGCTTAGGGAATATGAAACTTAATTATTGAATATTGATTGGTTGTTTCTTATCTTAGTTGATTAATGATCTAGTAATGCGATAGGTCATTCGTTGTGTACTTAATGCTTGATTAATCTTTGTGAACCTTAGGTTATAGCACTTTGAGTTGTTGTAAGCTAAAATATCCAAAGAGGCCTTAGAGTTAGAGTTTATCATCCCTAGTGGGTTTTGTAGACGAGACCCTTTGGTAACTTCAAAGAGTTAGGGAGAAACGCATACCCTACAACTTTAGATACACAACGCAACTAGAAATAAGGACGTGACAATTCAACCACCAATAGAAGATAATTAAAGAGTAGTAAAACCTAAGTAAACACATCTTTAAACTATCATACGAGCACACAATAATTAGACATAGACTACCACCACCTTAGTTTAGATAATTAGATAATAGTAGAGTAATCGGTAGAAATACCAACCCCCCGAATCCAAACCCCGAGATTCGTACTTTTCCGTTTCTAAAAAAACATAAAAAAGATAAAAAAATAATCTTCCTCAACCCCAACCTTAGCGTAGTAACTTCTCACTAGCATTCCTATTCCCTTAGAGAACGATATCAATTCCCGTGGCTTACCCTAATACTACACTACAACAATTAGGTTCACTGCCTAGGGTGTTGAAAAACTTGCTCGACGAAAAGGAAGTTCCTTTGACCCCGAACGCGCTGTGTAAGCGTATCAAGTTTTTGGCGCCGCTGCCGGGGAATAGAATAGCTAGTTAGTAGTCCACCTCGTTTAGGTTTCTTTACTTGATTCCTATCAAGTAAACTTTTTTTCTCATTTTTAGCTTTCTCGTAGTCTATCCCCCTTCTTCGTGACCTTTGTTCGTAACCCCATCACTTTTCATCATGGAAGGTGATAACCCCCCCTACCAACCCCCTTAGGCAACTTAAAACCCGCAGTTCCACAAAAATCCTTCTTGAACCATTTGCAGAACCCGAAAGAGAGCTCAACAGGCGAAGAAAGGCTCTCCATGATTCGGAACCTCAAGGCACTTCCATCAACTTTGATGAAGTCACAACTGACGAGGAGTGATCTCATTCCCCACAATCCCCTAAGACCATCAACGTTGACAATATGAGCCAACATGGCGAGGAAATTCTCGCCACTCCGGTGAATAGACCTGTCAATCCCCCTAAAGAAAAATCACTCGGGGAATACTCTTCCCTTTCTGCATCTGGATTCACTAGCGCCATTGTCTACCCTTCTGAACAAGTCAATGAGGTATTGCATGCCTCCGACATTTGGCTTATCCAAAATGCATGCCAATTCCATGGGTCCCCCAGCGAAAACCCAATCCACCACATCAAATAATTTTTAAAATTTGTTGATGCTATCTATGCTGATGGAGCATCCAAGGAGATATCTAGACTCGGGTTTTTCCCATTTTCTCTTCAGGGACAGGCTAAGGAGTGGCTCGATAAGCTTCCTCCCAATTCTATTCTCACATGGGAACAACTCACAGCCAAGTTCACCAAGAAGTTTTTCCCCCTGGAAGAACTGCATTAATTAGGAGCAAAATTCTGCACTTCCATCAAACAGATGGAGAATCTATCATTAACTCCTGGAATCGCTACAAAGACCTCATTTAACAGGCCCCACACCATGGCATCAATCTTTGGTTGCTTGTTCAAATCTTCTACGACAATATCTCCCGTAAGGATCAAAAGAGTATTGACTCCCCCACTGGCAGGAGGATTTCCAATCTCACTGCGGAAGAAGGGTGGAACCGCATTGAGGAATACGCTCAGTACCAAGACAACCATTGGAATGAGCCAGTAAACGCGATAAGTATCTCTACTTTCTTGAATGAAGATTCATCATCAGTCGATGATCAGATTAGGAAAGCTCAAGAAAAGCTTGCATACCTCACAAAATCGCCAGAACCGAAAAAGTTATTCAACCCATACCTCATATGTGACATCTGTGGAGGGCCACACGAGGGTGATGAATGTGATGACACACGCCAAGAGAGCGTCTTCCTTTCCAGTCATGATATTTATGATGACCCTTCACTCCTCACATTCTATCAAAACGATGAATGCGACCCTTGGGGCAATCTTAAATGGAAGACTGAAGGAAAAGGGGGGTCCGAATACACCATCCGTGACGCCTTTGAAGAAGAACTCGGGCAGTTCACCATAGAAGGAACCACACTCTTAAAAGGCCTTGAGGAGTTTATTCAAGAGCAGGAAACTGAATTAGAGAGTCAATTCACTAATCTCCAAAAAATAAGTGAACCTGGCCCATCCCATCACGATCCAACCTGCGCTATAACTACTCGATCAGGAGTTACCACCAAGGATCCCCCGCATCCCGATCAGAATCCCACCACCAGGGAACCTGTACCAGGAAATGAAGCAATTCCCGAACCTTCTTCAACCCATCACGATCCTCTTCCACAAGCACCAGCGCCTGCCCAGCGACCCACTCTCGCACGGATTCCATATCCCTCTCGTTTGAAGAATCAAAAGGCAGAAGAAGACAATGAGAGAATACTGTTATATTTAAAATGAGCCTCCGTCAACATACCACTTCTTGACGTATTCTATCACATTCCTAAACATAGCAGATACTTCAAGAGGTTAATATCTAATCGAAAGAGACTTGAAGGGCTGATATCATTAGGAGAAGAATGCTCGGCTGTCATCCAGAGAGGCTTGCCCAAGAAAAAGGAAGATCCAGGCAGTTTCACCATCCCTTGTTCGATAGGGGCGCTCTCTATGAAAAATGCTTTAGCGGATCTTGGAGCTAGCATTAACCTGATGCCTCACTCTCTATTCCTAAAACTCGGATATTCAGGGCTGAAACCAACCAGGATGAGTATTCAAATAGCTGATCGATCAATCAAATATCCCATTGGGGTTTGTGAGAATGTTCTTGTTAGGGTAGGGGAATTTAAGTTCCCGGTTGACTTCGTGATTTTAGAGATGGAAGAAGATAACTCCGTCCCAATAATCCTGGGAAGACCTTTCTTGGCTACAGCCCGTGCCATTATTGATGTTCATGATGGTAAACTCACTTTACGAGTGGGATCCGAGAGCTTAACCTTCGACATCAAGGATTCTATGAGTCACTCATCCCCCCTCGATCACCCGATCTATTTTGTTGAGGAAGTTGATGAATTTGTTGATGACATAGATGACTGCATTGATGAGTATCTATTAAACGAATTCATTAATGATGACAACAACACAATGGATGACAACGAAGAGACTAAGATGGTTGGAGCTGTTTCCTTTTACCCACGTAAGGAGGAAATTGAACCCCTTGAGCTACAAAAGCCAGAAAACAAGCTGAAACCATCAATCAAGGAGCCCCCTACCTTAGAACTAAAAGATCTCCCAAGCCATTTAGAATACGCCTTCCTTCAAGGAAAAGACCAACTCCCTGTCATCATAAGCTCGTCCCTGACCGCTGGACAAAAAAAGAAGCTCTTGGAGGTTTTAAAAGAATACAGGGGAGTAATTGCATGGAGTGTGGCTGACATTAAGGGTATTGATTCTACATTCTGTACTCATAAAATCCTCATGGAAGATGACTACAAACCAACCGTTCAACCACAGAGGAGGGTCAACCCTAACATTAAGGAGGTAGTAAAGAAAGAAGTCATCAAGCTCCTCGATGCCGGCCTTATCTACCTCATTTCGGATAGCCCATGGGTCAGCCCAGTCCAGGTGGTTCCAAAGAAGGGGGGGATGATGGTTGTAAAGAATGAAAAGGGTGATTTAGTGCCACAAAGAACGGTTACTGGGTGGCGCGTGTGTATCGACTACAGAAAGCTAAATGATGCCACCCGGAAAGACCATTTCTCTCTGCCATTCATTGATCAAATGCTCGAAAGGTTGGCCGGGCATGAATACTACTGTTTCCTTGATGGTTTTTCAGGATATTTTCAAATTCCCATTGCCCCTGAAGATCAGGAAAAGACTACATTCACATGTCCATACGGGACGTTTGCCTACAAGCGAATGCCCTTCGGATTATGTAATGCACCCACCACCTTTCAGCGATGTATGATGGCCATATTCTATGAATTAATTGAGGACAACATGGAAGTCTTCATGGATGATTTCTCGGTATTTGGAAACACTTTCGACCTTTGCCTCTCCAACCTTAAGAAAATGTTGAAACGATGTGAAGAAACTAATTTGGTCCTGAATTGGGAAAAATGCCATTTCATGGTGAAAGAAAGAATTGTCTTAGGACATAAAGTCTCCGGAAATGGAATTGAGGTCGATAGAGCGAAAATCAAAGCGATATCCAAACTCCCCTACCCTACCACCGTGAAAGCCATTCGCAGCTTTCTAGGTCATGCGGGTTTTTATCGAAGGTTTATTAGAGACTTCTCGAAAATTGCCCGGCCAATGACCCAGCTTCTTGTTAAGGATGCCCCTTTTGATTTTTCTGAAGAATGCAAAGAAGCATTCAACCGATTAAAGGAAGATCTTACGCAGGCACCTATAATGGTCACCCCAGATTGGTCTTAGCCATTCGAAATTATGTGCAATGCTAGTGATTATGCTGTAGGCGCCGTACTCGGCCAAAGGAAAGAGAAGCATTTTCAACCAATCTACTATGCTAGCAAAACCATGAATGTCGCACAAGAAAATTACACAACTACTGAAAAAGAGCTTTTAGCTGTGGTTTTCGCCTTCGACAAATTCAGGCAATATCTCGTTCTATCCAAGACTGTCGTCTTCACTGATCACTCCGCCTTACGCTACCTGTTTTCCAAGCAAGATGCGAAACCCCGACTAATTAGGTGGATTCTATTACTTCAAGAATTCAACATTGAAATTCGAGATAAAAAGGGAGCTGAAAATCTTGCGGCTGATCATTTGTCACGCCTAGAAAACCCTGATCTTGAGAAAATCGATCATACCGAGATTCGTGACTCTTTTCCCGAAGAACGGCTAATGGCCATTAAGGAAATTGAGCCATGGTATGCGGATTATGCTAACTATCTGTCCAGCAGGGTTTTACCAAATCACATGACCAAGCAAGATAAAAGGAAATTCTTCACTACGCTAAAACACTATTTTTGGGATGAGCCCTTCCTATTCCGCATATGTCCCGATCAGATCATTCGACGTTGCATGGCCGGAAGAGAGATTGATCGAGTTCTGAAAGAAAGCCATGCAGGACCATCTGGGGGACATCACGGTATAAATGTCACAGCACGAAAGGTTTTTGATGCCGGATTCTACTGGCCTACTATTTTCCGAGACGTCAAGAGATTAGTTCAAACATGTGATGCATGCCAACGATCGGGAAACATCTCTCGAAGGGATGAATTACCTCAGAATTATATCCAAGTCTGCGAAATATTTGATGTTTGGGGTATAGACTTCATGGGACCATTTCCATCATCTGGAGGAAATGAATACATCCTCGTAGCTATTGATTATGTATCCAAATGGGTAGAGGCTCAAGCCCTTAGGACTAATGATGCGAGGGTAGTTATTCATTTTCTTAGAAAACTCTTCGCGCGATTCGGGATTCCCAAGGCATTGATCAGCGATAGAGGAACCCATTTCTGCAATGCTCAAATGGAGAAGGTAATGAGAAAGTATGGCGTTCCATATAGATTTTCTACTGCATATCATCCTCAGACGAATGGACAGGTAGAAAATACAAATAGGGCAATAAAGCGGATACTTGAAAAAACAGTCCACCAAAATAGAAAAGATTGGGCATTCAAACTGGATGAGACGCTCTGGGCATTCAGAACTGCTTACAAAACGCCCATCGAAACAACTCCTTTTCGCTTAGTGTATGGGAAGGCGTGTGATGAGTGTCTAAATACTCATCATTTTTGTACAATCTAAACTGCAAAATCATCTGAAAACACTCAAAAATGCATCAAAATGATGAAAATATCACAAATCAGTGTTTTATGTGTTTTAAATGCAAAAATATCAAAATCAGATGAAAAATGATTCATGTTTGCAAAATTGGCAGTTTTAGTCCCCCAAGTTTTAAAAGTTGTCAAATCTAGTCCCTGGAATTCAAAAATGTGAAGTTTTGTCATTCAAGGTCCCTGAAATATTCTAAGTTGTTAAAAATGGTCCTTGAATGATTCTTTGGTCAAATGGCGGAAAAGGTTCCTAAACTTTGAAAAATTGCAAAATTAGTCCTTGGATATTTTAAAATGGAATTTTATGCAAAAGGGTCCTTGTACTATCAAAGTTTGTAAAAATTGGTCCTTGTGATAAGTTTGGAAAGTTGGCAAGATCAGTCCTTCAAGTTTGGTAAATTTGCAATATTAGTCCTTGTGTTAACATATACCAAACCGGACCCATTTTTAATATCAAAGCCCAAATCCAATCCATGGCCCAACATACCTTAGCCCAATCTCACTTTGACCCTTGAACCTTGGCCCCCCACTTGAGCCAGTCCACATATTCATTTTGGCCCCAGTCATAATCCATTTTGACCTCCCCCGTTATATTAAACACCGGTCAACGAAAGTCAAACGGGTGAAAAAACCGCCAACACTGTTCACTGCCTCTCCCATGCCTGATATCCCAAAACCAGTAATGGTTTTTCCATTTTTTCAACATCTCCTCACCATACCTTGTCCCCTCCACCTCCACTAACACCAAAAACTCTTAATTGACTCAAACCCACTCCATTTATTGATCAAACCTGCTCAAGAAATATTTGGCGCCAAAATCCAAGTGGACGGTTTTGATGATTTCAGCCAATCCAATGGCTCAGAAGTGGTGGGATTGTATCAGAGGTCAACAAGGATTCCAAAAAGGCTATAAAGAGGAGGAAGGAAGCTATGTATATCATCATCTAGAGTAATTTTAATTTCTTAATGTCGTTTTAGTTAATTTTAAGTTTCAAGTGTATTTTAAAGCTTTCAAGTACCTTTGTAAGTAATCTTAGTGTGTTTTGAACCCTTTTCAATAATAAAATCCAGTGTTCAAATTCCAATTTTAGTTTGTGCATTTTTAAATTTCAAAAATCTCATGAGTGATCGAATGTTGTTTAGGGTTGTTATTAAGGACTAAATAGGTTCACATAAGCTCCTATATAGCTTATTAAAGCTATTAGATACTTTAAAAAGCAGTTTAGTAGTCAAAACCAGAAAATCACTAAAAATACTAAAAATAGTTAAAAAATTAAAAAGAAACAAAGAAGATGGTGATCAGAGGTTGAAGAAGGGCAATGTTTTGATTATCTTGGGTGTAGTGCTTATTGGTAAGCTATAGGATCTGTTCTCAGTCCTCAGTTCTCAGTTTAAGCTTGGATTCATCTTGTAAGCCTTTTTGTTCTAATTTGGCATTTTACTGTTTAATTGTTCTTAAGTTTAAATTCCTGTGTCTTTATGTTAATTAGTGTTAGTTAAATATAATTAAGCAATAAAACCAGTTTCTTGTTCTTTTAAAATTGTAGTTAAGCAAAAATTTCATTTTCACAGTTTAAATAGTATAATCATGATCTCTTAGTTGTATGTTGTAATTGTTGTTATTTTATATTTCTTTAGTCTTATAAAGTGATTATATAAGGTCTGAAATCAAGTTTATGGTTTAAATCTTTGATAAGCTTTGGAAAACTTCTAAACAGTCATATAAAGAGGTGTTTGGTTTACTGTGTTTGAAAGTGCTATGGTCATTGTTCTTGTTTGATGTTTATTTAACCTGGTCATAATAACTCACTGCAACCAAGAAACTCAGTCCTCATTTGATCAAAAGTCAAAATTGCATTTGATTTCATCTTGTGTGCTCACTGTTGGTTTTTTATGAATCATGATCAAGGATTTGTGTTCATAAGTTATTAGTGTTGATTAAATCAGTCTTAGTTTACCTTAAAACAACATATTCAGTGATTAAAATCAGTTCAAAGTTCATCTTGGTCAAACCTTTAGTTCTTCTTAAAAAGTCAAAAGTTTGCAATTGGTCGTTTTTGAATAAACTTTAAGATTTCAGTGTGAGTTTAATATTGAGGTTTAGCTTAAAATCTTTTGGGTTACTAAAGTTTAGTTGCTAAACTAAATTAGAAAAATACCAGTTCTCTTTCAATCAGCTTTTAAAGTGCTTTTTAACTAGCTTATTTTGAGTACCAGTTTGAAAACCATGCTCTGTGCACAGTTGGGAAGTCCAACTTGATAAGCTTGCACAGAGCTTATTAGTTGGTCTTATCTTGTGATTATTGGTTCTTTGGATAGCTGACCTAGCCACCTAGAGGTATCAAGCTTGGTTTTTCATTTTCTAGCTTGTTTGCTAGGGCTGCAATAAGCTCTAATCTTGTCCCATTTTTCTGTTTAAGCCAAGTGCTTATTAGCTTTTTCTTAGCTTTTCTGTGATAATCTTTGTTTCTTTTAGCTTCATATAAGTAGCTTGTAGCTTATTTTATCTTGTTTGAGCTTTTGTTTCAGTTTGTGAGCTTGTTTAAGCTTAATTCATCAAATAAGCTCATTATCATAACTGTTTAACCAATCAGCTTGTAAAACAGCTTATTTGTGGTTTGTAAATTTTTTGTGTTTGTTAAAGTTTCATATTTTTAGTAGTTAAGTAGTTTTCAAAAAGAAAAACCAGAAAAACATCAATTTAAAAATAGTGATAGCGTTTATTTAATATTTTTAGCTTTTTGATTTTTCTTTTTAGCTTATTATTAAGCAAATCTTGTTTTGGTATTTTTCTTAGCTTCCTGTCACCTTAAGTTATTTTTAGAAAAAGTTTCATATTTTTCTCTATCTTTTTAGTATTTATTAGAATTTTTAATAGTTAAAAGTATTAAATAATTAGTAATAAATAATTAAAAAGCATAAAAAATATCTTTTCAGTTTTAAAATTAGTTTTATAATATTTTAGATTTTTCCCAATCATAATTTTATTTTTCTAGCCTTATTTTGTATTTTCTTCTATTTTAGAGTATTTATTAAATAGTTAAAGTAGTTTTTAATTAATAATAATTAATTAAATAGTGGTAAAAATAATTTTCTTTTTCTAATAATTTTCTTTTATTTTTAAGATTTCAAAAATGTTATTTTCATATTTTTAGGTCTTTTATTTCTTAGATTTCACTTTTTATTTTGTACGTATACGTAGTTTTTAAACGTAAGTTTTACGTTTGTCTTATCTGATTGTTGTGCTTTCCAATTCTGTTTCCAATTCCATTCCAATCAATCAGTAGTGTAATAATTCATCAAAATCCTACTGATCACTATCCTTAGTTATCATTCTATCATCTGATCAAGTGTTTACACACCATTGAGTCTCCGTGGGACTTAACGACCCGGGAATTCATTATATTCTCCAGGACTTCATTGTATTGGTTTTTGAGCAGTTTTAAGTCTATTACAGTTAGCCATTCACAAGTGGCTAGCTTGTGTGATTAGACTTGACTAGTTCAGCACCAATCAGCGTGCCACCTCCCTATTAAGCTCGAGCAAAAAGCATATTGGGCACTTAAAGCCTGTAACATGGATTATTTAGAAGCAGGGTCAAATCGGTTCTTACAGCTTCAAGAATTAGATGAACTAAGGCTGGAAGCATATGAAACGTCGATCACATACAAAGAAAGGGCAAAAAATTGGCATGATCAACGAATTAAGAGTCCTAAAGAGTTTTTGGAAGGAGATAAGGTGCTTTTATATAATTCGAGACTAGGATTATTTCCGGGAAAACTTAAATCAAGATGGTATGGACCTTTTTCGGTTAAAACCCAGATGAGCAATGGAGCAGTGGTACTACTAGACCACGATGGAAGGGAGTTTACAGTAAATGGACTACGTGTGAAACATTATCGAATGGATAATAATGAAATGGTAAACGACGAATATATTGTATTGGAAGAAGGTGACAGTAATGAAGTAACGTAGGGACACGACTACGAGTCTAGCTACAAGACTCTTAAATAAAGAAAAGCGCTTCGTGGGAGGCAACCCATGCTTAATTGTTTGCTTGTTAGTGTCATATATCTTTTATTGATTGTTTATTATCATGTTTAAATTTGTAAAAATGCTTTATTTTATTTTTAACCTCGTCTTAATTGCATATAAAGGTATTTTACATAAAGGATAAGTGTAGGGAGGATTACACACGTTTTCATAAGAAACGTGAACATGAGAATAACAATTGATTAAAAGATATATTTGTGTGTTTGTTCGAGTCAAATGCTTGTATCGAGTCATAATGGATGTTTTGCAGAAATTTTTCCAGATTCTAAAGATGTATATTTTCCAGAATTTTTCCAGAAAATCGCAGACCAGTTTTTGTCAGGATAACCTGACGGCGTCAGGATTGCAACCTGACGGCGTCAGGAAGGAGTAAAAACATCAGATTACTTTTTCTCGTTTTCTGAGCTTCTTTTAAATTTTTGGAATTTTCCAGGTCTTAATTTTCTTAGAAATTCTGTAAACATCCATTCCACAAGCATTATATCCTAGTTCAGTAGAGTCTTATATATATTATTACCGCCGATTTTACGCGAAGGTTTCGTTTGTTTTCTTCAAGTGTTCAGGTTTTGTTTATCAAGAAGAAGATACATAAAGTTGGAGGAGTTTTTCACGCATACAATCTTCTTGGAAAGGATTTAACCACTACTTCACACACGGATCCTACCGAGCTAATCATGGGAGTATTAGTTTCTTTCGTTTTTAATTACCTTCTTTTATCATAACTTTGATACTTTCGGGGAACATTGGGGACAATGTTCAGTTTAAGTGTAGGGAGGAAAAATAAAACAGGAACTTTGAAACTATGCTTATCCTTGATTATTTGCTTTGTCCAATTGCACTTTTGTAATAAACCATGAGAAAATGTCGGTTAGGGTAATTTTGGCACCAAATTTAAAATTGTTCATGACATATAGGAGTGGGCCATTAGTCTTAACAAAAGCGTCTCACGGATAGGAAGTTGCATGACTAGCACAAAAACCCTTTACCACCTAAATTCCACCCAAAATGTGAGGATCGCCTTTAGATTAGTAGGAATTAAAAGCATTCATCTTTAATGCTTAGAGTGTAAACCGGTAGTATATTAGATTCTAGAACTTGTTTTGTGATGCATTCCGAGATCGCTAGTAAGACTACACTTGTGTAGTTAGGAATAACTAAATGATAAGAGGCATTAGGATAACCCTTGTTTAATACCCGTAATATAATTACTTCTTCCACATTGGTTGAGTAATTCCCCCACACCTTTGCGTTGTACTCATCTTTAGTACACGACCCCTAGTTAACCCCTCAGAGCCTATCCTTTTCGCGGTTCTCGTGATGTTTCGGTCTTCCGGAATATCAATGAAGAGCATTGTTTACACCCCACCCCCAAATGTACACCCAAATCGCCTTAGCCTACCTTGTATGCACTCACTTTTAGTGCATTATTGTTATCACCCTAAACCCTTAGTTCAATTATCTAGTTGCCTGCATGAGTTGCTAAGTCGAGTCATATCCTTTGTACACAGTTTTGGGACGATTGGGATTCATGGGAAAAGTTAAAGTTTTAAATGACTAAAAGGGAACGCCAATTCCCTTATTTGAGTAATAACGTACTCCAAGTGTTTTGATCTTTTCAATTCGTGTCATATTAGTGTTAGAGTAATAAAAACTCAAGTGTAGGGATGTGCTATAAATCCCTATTATTTTGATGTTATCGTAGAGGATGGTAGAGTAAAAGTGTATGGAAAAAAAAATTCGAAAAATATAGAAAAAGAAAAAAAAAAAAAAATAGAGTGATAAAGAAAAAAAAAAAAAAAAAAACATACGGGCTACCATCCTACATCTATCTTTAAATTTATGTTTGTTTATTTTAGTTATCTAGAGTTTAGAGTGTCGAGTCTTGGCTTAGCAACGCCATTCTTCGTATGCATGTAACATAGAGATTTTTGACTTGCCACCACTAAATAGCCTATCCCACCAAACCCTTTATTTCCCTACCGTAAGCCTAACGTTACAACCCTTTAAAGACCTCTTTGATAGTCTTTCCTAGGTGCTTACGCCAAAGCGATGGAGGTTTGATCTATTCTCAAGCCTATGGTAATCTATGTACTAGGACCGGTTAATGAGTGTTTATCTTCCATTTCCAATTTGTTATATTTCATATACATCCGAGAGAGATGTGAGTATCCAAACACCCTATGTGAGGTGCTAGTATGTAATTTCCGTGCTTGTTATGACTTTTGCGGGGCTTATATGTGTTGTGGACTGTTTTAAACCAATGCTTCATGACCCCTAACTTATAAATTAATTGGCTAAAAGCACATTTGCTTGAGGACAAGCAAATACCAAGTGTAGGGATATTTGATAAGGTTTTAAAATGTACCTTTTTGAGGGGTCGTTTAAGCCCTTATTTGATCACTTTTGTATCCATTATTGCTTAATATCGTTCTTTTTCACTTTTTAGGTCTCTTGAAGGCAAACTGCTGTAATGGTACTTATTTGGACGAAAAGGTGCGGATATATGAAGAAAATAGCCAAAGTCAAGAATTGAGACACTCAAGCTGCTAAATTACAAGGGGACGGCGTCACTGCTTATCTGCGACGCCGTCGGAGGATTTTTGTGACGAGAAAGAAGCCAAAACTCCTATTTTCAAGTGACGACGTCAAGTTATAAAAGAGTAGGCCGTCGCTACTCAGACGGCCTAGATTCAATCCAGACGGCGTCAGAAGCTAAAGAGGACGGAGTCACAAGCATAAGGTGACGCCGTCGCAAGAATAACTTGGAAAAGACGAAACCCTAATGACGGCGACACGACGGCGTCACAAATCATAAGGTGACGCCGTCGCACATGTAATCTTATATATAGAATCCGAAATTTTCAGTTTTAGGTAGTAGTCTTTTGGGTGAACTTTTGGAGTAAAACCTAAACTGAACCAAGGTCGTATTTTAGGGTTTTAAACCCTATCTTACACCAAGATAAGTTGTTTACTTCATTAATTTAATTATGTCTTCAATTATTTGTGTGTATGCTTGCATGTTCTCCATGTCCGGCTAATTTACTTGTGTGTTTGCTTAGGGAATATGAAACTTAATTATTGAATATTGATTGGTTGTTTCTTATCTTAGTTGATTAATGATCTAGTAATACGATAGGTCATTCGTTGTGTACTTAATGCTTGATTAATCTTTGTGAACCTTAGGTTATAGCACTTTGAGTTGTTGTAAGCTAAACTCTCCAAAGAGGCCTTAGAGTTAGAGTTTATCATCCCTAGTGGGTTTTGTAGACGAGACCCTTTGGTAACTTCAAAGAGTTAGGGAGAAACGCATACCCTACAACTTTAGACAACAACGCAATTAGGAATAAGGACATGACAATTCAACCACCAATAGGAGATAATTAAGGAGTAGTAAAACCTAAGTAAACACATCTTTAAACTATCATACGAGCACACAATAATTAGACATAGACCACCACCACCTTAGTTTACATAATTAGATAATAGTAGAATAATCGGTAGAAATACCAACCCCCAAATCCAAACCCCGAGATTCAAATTTTCCTTTTCTAAAAAACATAAAAAGATAAAAAATAATCTTCCTCAACCCCAACCTTAGCGTAGTAACTTCTCACTAGCATTCCTATTCCCCTAGAGAACGATATCAATTCCCATGGCTTACCCTAATACTACACTACAATGATTAGGTTCACTGCCTAGGGTGTTGATAAAACTTGCTCGACGAAACGGAAGTTCCTTTGACCCCGAACGACGCGTGTAGCGTTATCATGAGTCATAGCCCCTACTCTTTTAATGCTTGTTTTACAAACTCTTTGGGGGAGATACATGTCAACTACTTGCTTTGACAAATACAAATACTCAAAACATTTACACTTTTATGCTATGCAATACTTTTTATACTTGATTGCATAATACTTGATTGCATACATAAATGATTATTGTAACACCCCGCCTTATCTGACCACAATATTGTCCGCTTTGCCCGCAGGCTCACGGCTTTGTTTTTGTGGCCTCATTTGAAGACTTCCCGGCAGGTCACCCAAGCCAGTACTACTCTCACATGAGCACGCTTAACTGCCAGTTCCTAAGAACTCCACCCGCAGTAGACCACAAAACGCGTTGTGTCATTGTAAGGCGAAT
>BPTQ01000003.1:141159253-141169313 GCA_019973895.1 Chrysanthemum seticuspe
TTCAAAATTGCATGAGAAAATAGAACAGGATGATCATGATAACTTGGTCAAACATTATTCTAAATTAGAAGTTGAACATCTTGCTTTGAAATTAAAACATCAACATCTCAAAGAAAATGTTAAAACCTCAAATATCAAGACATCCTCTGATGCTCCTGAGTTTGATGCAGTTTTTGAAATTAGCAAACGTGATGAACAAATTCGAGCTCATTATAACACGATCAAAAGATTGAAAGCCCAAATTTCACAACTGAAAGGTGAAAAGAAGGATGTGACTGGTTCCCATATGCCTCCTCCTTTAGATTCTCAGAATTTCCAACTTCAAAACATAATTGATAACTTGCAAAAGGAAAATGATTGTTTTAAAGCTGAAATTTCAAAGGTTAATGATCAAAACAAAGAGTTATGTGATTCATTTAAAGTTAATCATGATAAACAAATTGAAAAGATAACTTCTTTACTTAACGATATTGAGAATCTGAAGCGTGAGGTGAAAGGAAAGTTGCCAATCCCCAATTGCAAATACTCTGTTCCTAAGGTTTCTGCTTGTGATAAATATGCTATCGATATATTATATATTCCCCCGCCCATTAGGAATAATGAACTTGCACATAAAGCATATCTCTCATACCTTAAGGAGAGCTTGAAGGGTCTCCGTGAGATTGTTGAAGATGAAAGATTAGAAAAACCTTTTGATAGTACTATAGCCTATGCCTGCATGGATGCCAAACGATCTCAGGAACTCTTAGAGTATGTAATTGTCACAAGTCCGAAATCTAGCAATAGGCGAGATAGAATAGTTGTGCCTTGTTCTATGCCTAAAGCCAAGCATGTGACCCTTGATATGCCTTGTTCCATGTCAAAATTCAAGCAAGCAACCTTTGATGTGCCTCCTAGAATTTCAGATCCCAGCACTTCTAGACCAGAAATGCAGAAAGTAGTGAAGCCATGTAATGTTCCCATCGTTACTTCTACAGATGTTAAGATTGACACTAAAGTTAGCGGGTCAAAACCTAGAAGCAATGCAAAGAAGGATAGGATTACGCAAACTAAAAGTGTTAATGATAAGGAAGTGAAAGAACACCATAGGGACAAGAAGTTTGATTTGAACAAAAAGAATCGTGTTAGTTCTAGTATTAGCTCTAAGCTTACAGAAATTAATTCGAGGCCTCATGCTGTCTGCAAAACATGTAAAAAATGTTTATTTTCTGGTAATCATGATAAATGTGATGTGTTATTTCTGAGGTCTAAGATTCATAACCCAGTTAAGAAAGTTTGGAGAGCAAAACAGATTAAGCAATCCTGGAAACCTACAGGGAATGTGTTTACAAATGTAGGATTTCAGTGGAAGCCCACAGGTCGAATATTTACAAATGGCAAACCTTACCCCTCAGCTAGATCCACTATGCCTAGAATAGTGCCTGTTAAGGTTTGGAAGCCAACTGGTAGAATAATCCCATTAAGCCCAAAATGTTATTTGACTAAGTCCGATGCTTCTACTAGTTTAGCTCCTAGGAATAATGCCATTGCATCTAGGGTTTCTGCTGATTCAAAGATTGTTTGTGCTAACCAAAAGGAACCCATCAGCACGTGGGGATCCAATGTTTCCAATTCTCTGTCTTCGTCTGTTGTCCAAAGCATGTCGTACAAATCGTCCCTTGGTATTTGGATTCGGGCGGCTCTAAACATATGACTGGGCTCTTAACAATGACGTCTGTTCAAATCAATTCAGGCCTCATACTTCATCATTATGGTGTCTGCAGATAACACTTCAGGCCCCGTTCTTCAAAGAAAAGAAAAGTGTACGCTCTTCTGTGTGCTTTATCTTCAACTAAAGAGAAATTATCTTTTGAATGGCCATACTCATCTACATTCTTCATCAACAAGCTTCATGTTTTTCCACGCTTACTCAGTCATCAAGTGGATCTATGTTCATTGGTGTATACTCTTATTCTCTTGTTAAATCAAAAATGGCAACTTCGGATGCAATTTTTGAGGGGGAGAAGAGTGAATATACTACATGATGATGGATGTTTGAATAATGGTTATACGACTTAATTTTTGATAATGATGAGTGTATATTCTTTTTGATGAAGAGTGAATATACTAAGGATAACTGGGATTCATTGTTTTGATTTTTGATGACTCTCCTCCAACGCCTAATGCTTCACTTACTAAGGATAATTGGGAATCAATGTTTGGGATTCATTGTTTGATGAAGAAGCTCATGCTCTGGTTTCTATTGACTCAACTGGTTCACCATCTAAAAAGTACTTCTTGGAATTCTCAAGAAACCTTATCTCCAGTTACTTCACAAGGCGTTGTTAATGACTATCATTGCAGTTGCACTCATGAATAGTGATCCGCTCTTTGGTACTCCTTTGCCAAATCTTCACGGATCATTGTTTCATTGTTCTTCTCCAAATGTGCACTCTGTAAATCAACCACATGAACATTAAGGAAAATGACTTCCTCATCCGCTTAAAAACATTATTGGTAAATCTTCCAGATCAGTTTCTACATGTATACCTTAAGGAAGAATGCATTGATGTTGAGGAATCATTTGCTCCGGTTCAGTCAGTGGGTCAATGTACATCCGATTGTATGTTTATTCACGTGTTGGACATTTGACACAAGTTGATTACTTTGAAGTTACTCATTTATCACTTATTTGAGGTTGAAGTTGACGTTTTCAAAGGCGTGTTCTTATTTGATAACTTGCCCGGGCTTAAGAATTTGAGTTTAAGACTTGGGTTATCTAGTTACCAGCAGTCGAGGTGGATGGTTGAAGACCTGGTTAACTATCACTATTAGGAGTTACTTTGTTTTACTCAGTGTCACACGCATATGACGGTGTGGATAATCGCAAGAGGTGTTAATGTCTCATACTTTGTTTGAGTAGTGAGTACTTAGAGATTTGCTTGAAGCATAGATTCTCGACACCGTTCTTCCATCTTTAAGTGCAAGCTTAAGACACAAATGCGGGGAATTCGACTTCAAGTTCAAGTTTGGTATATCGGGTTTTCTTCAACAGTGGTCACTACAAATTGTCTTCATATAGGTTGATTATGGGTTGATAAAGATAGTCAGAGAGAGTTTCTGTAGCAGTTGATTCTCACGTGATATATTTGAGCTAATTGTGTTCTTCTCTATTGAAGTAATCCCGGGAAAGATAAATGTCATAACCGTAGAGATACTCAGTGTTTACTCATAGCTTATGGTGTATTATTCCAACTATTTGGGGGAAGGATATATTATTACAACTATTTGGGGGAAGGATGTATTATTCCAACCATTTGGGGGAAGTGGTCTTTGGATACTTTTGGTATGTGCTATCTTAGCTCTCAGTAGGAAGAAATATGAGAAGAATATTTAGAACGTGAGATGATATTGCTGATCGACATCATCTATATGATTTATGATAAAGTGCTTCCGGTTAGTGCTTCATGTACACGATGTAATTATGATTCCGATGAGATTGCAACCATCAGGGGAGAGATATGTGTACATCAGGGTCGCACAACATATTCACATGATCGAGCCTAATCAGTTATTCTGGAGTTTACATCCGCATAGGAGATCAGTGATTCAACCAGTTACTGTGATATCGTTGTCTCTACTCTGGTTGGGTACGTGTGTACATTATGGGCTGATTGGTTATATGGGAGATAACTGGAATGCACTTGGTTAAATGAAGATGTTGATGTATTGTTCCCCTGAATAGACAACTGGTCAATCTTGAAGAGTAATGTGCACATCGGGGACGCACAACAGGTTCATGTGATCGGACTTCATCAGTTATTCCGGATTTGATAATCACTGAGACGATCAATGCTTCAACTTGTTACTTCGGTGTTCTCGTGTTTTTTGGGGTGCTGAGCTTCATTTAATGAGACCGTTTATATTCGTTTCTACTTCATAGGGAAATGGTCGTTATTCGATGATTGTCGATTTGGGGGGAAGCTACCAAAGATTCAAATTGTGAAGGCTCATGTTCAGACGATTTTTCATAAAAAGCCTCGAATGCTTTGGTGGTGAAAGTTTAAGTGATGTTGATTCCTTTCTTCTACAACGTGCTGAACGATATATGTATCTCGGTACTCATTTTATCATCCTCTTAAACTAATTTATCTCTTGTAAATATATATTTGAAAAACAAAATACAAAATTATAAAACCTTCAAAAATCAAATAGAAAAATATAAAACTTTCAAAATCCATAAAAATTTAAAAAATTCGAAAAATCTTCAAAAAATATTGTCATTTTGTCATGTTTCTCTCGATTCGATAATATCTACAGTCTTGATGTTGTCATTCAAAGAATGACACGGGACTTTAGATGTTGTTCGAATTTTTATATATAAAAAAAAAAAAAAAAAAAAAATCAAAAAATCAAAAAATATTTTTGGGAGAAAGAGAAACAATGGTTTATTGTCATTTTCAGGCAATAACCCGCCTTTCAATGAAAGAACAGAGCCATGCTTTACAATGTTTTCAAATTCCATGCTCTGATTCTATAAACATTTATCTGCTGAAAACTAACTGCTTTGAAAAATAACTCGGTCTCTATTTTTGATAATCATCAGGACTTATTTGTCAAAATCTCTATCTCTCAATCAACAACCTATGTCATTGATTGAGGGGGAGAATGATTTCAATTAAATTAAAAAGTTATTTGGCATTAAATTGTTTTCAAAAGATGTACATGCATGTTTTATCAATGGAGTTTAAAGTCTTAAAATCCGATCCTTATCAGTTAAATCGCTTCCATAATCAAGTCACAATTCCCCTTAAAAGCTTTCAAAATCAATTTAAATCAATAAGAGATCACAAATCTCAAATGATTTGATAATTGTGATCGGGGGAGAATGTGTGATTTAAATTGGATTTAAACTGATAATTCAGTAAATGGTTTTATAAGGATGTACATGCTATCCTTCCCACATGTGACAAACGATTTCAAATTTTCCATGCACATGTTGTCACACCCCCAAATTACCTGTTTTGCAGCGGAATGGAATTCCTGGGGATTGACTGTCATAGCATCACAGTTACAGATATATTGAACGACCTAAAGTGTCGTTTGGAAAACACATCGTTTGATTTAATAAAACAATCAGAGTTTACAAAGTGTAGGTCCCAAATGAAAATCATCTTGTGCGGAAATAAGTTTGTTACAATTCAAACGATGTTTTAAAGTACGTAAAACTCAAGTGAGACGCGTCGTCACCGCGACTCTATGATGTGTCCAAATGCATGCCATGAAGTGAATGCCTTAGGTACCTGAGATAAAACATGCTAAAAAGTGTCAACACAAAGGTTGAGTGAGTTCATAGGATTTGTGTTGAAACGTAAAGCCTTTCAAAATCGTTTATGCAGCAAAGGCATTGTAAATCCACTCAGTTCCAAGTTCCGCCCATACAAAACTTGCAACCTGTGTATTCACAACCCATTGCCAAAATGTGATATAGTTTATGCTCAAGCGCATGATGTCAAATGAATTCACAAAATAGTGCATAACTTAATGTATCCACAGTTACTTAATATAACACATAATTCGTACGGTTTCAAATTGTTCCATGACCATTAGTTCAGGATTGTACCAAGACCATTAGTTCAATGTTATACCAAGACCATTAGTTCACTGATTCTACCAAGACCATTAGTTCACTGATTATACCAAGACCATCAGTTCAATGATTATACCAAGACCATCAGTCTAATGATTATACCAAGACCATCAGTCCAATGATTATGATATGGAAATTCTAAGTATGGCAAAACTGTTACTACGCATGACTAAGCATTCAGTTCAGATAACATATAGTTTGCAAATAGTCATGAATGTAATAAAAATTATTGAGCATGTATCTCCCCCAAAGAGTTTCATAAATAATTAAAACGAGAAAAAGTGGGGCTATGACTCACTTGGTAAAAAGAGGCGATGACAAAAGTGAGTACACTGAATTGTAGCGTGAATCTCGAAAATGACCTATTATGAATGATATGATATGTAATGAGTTATGATATAATGTTATGCATGCATTTCGTATGTTATTTATACCATTTGTGAGTTTTGAAAATAATACTATTCGTCGAAAAATACTCTTTTGACGTCTTGACCATTCTTAAATTACTTTACAAGTATTTACGTCAAAATGTCATCCTACAATAATTTCTTAATGATTTATTGTGAAATTATAACTTTTCGTCGTAAAATAATGTCGTCGGAAATTTCATGAAAGTGACAAAAATGGCTTCGAGAAACTAGTCGTAAAATAGTGTACGTCGAACGTTAGGAAACGAACTCGACGGTTTTGGAAAGCTTGTATCAAAATCTAGAAGTTTTAGTACATGAGTTTTCGTCATAGAGGTCTCGAACATAAAGATAATAGAGGTTAAATATGGTGATTTTGTCCAAATGTTGTGTAAAAAGTGAGTTTCGGCAAAGTTTAAGCAACCGTAAATAATTTATTACAACTCCACTATTCAAACGGTTAGTCATTTTGAAAAGTATGCTTGGTGATCTCGATTTTATTAGAAGACATTTCGTTACAAAAAGTTCTACGTCATCGTTAAAAATAGCCTTCAACATGGTCGTTTTGTTTACCGTAACACTTGTCTCGTAAAAATAATATAGTTTTTCTTAAATAAGTAAGTTACGGCAATTTTATGAAAACGTGTATATTTTAGTCGTTTCAAATCCGTTTTCTACGTATAATACGTCCTTAGCTTCGCATCAAAGTATACTAATAAATTTTTGACAAGTCGAAATAATTTATAAAGCTTAGGACTCGTTTTTGACTCGTACAAAACTAAAATAGGTTGCTGAAATTTCAGAAAATATATATTTCGTCGTCAAACTTGAAAAATTCATAACTTCTTCGTTATAACTCCGTTTTAATCCGTTCAAGCGGCCACGGATTCGTTTTAAAGTATATTTTATAAATATCTAGGCCAAAAACTCATGTATACTGTCGGGTTTTCCAGAAAAACAAAACAAGATCAGACCACTATATATACTTGTCGAAAATAGTTTTTCTCGTACTAAACCTATTCCAATCCCTTCAAATCAACTCCAAAGCTATACTAATCCTACCATACACCTTCTTAGGGTGTCATGGGTTCCTAAACATCATCAAGACCAATATATAACAAGGGATAAATTATAGGATGACTTTTATATATTAAACTCTAAAAACAATGGTAAAAATGGTATAAATATACACAAGTCTTGCATGTTTGCTAAGAAAATGATGAAATACTTATGAAATGAAAATGAAAGATATAAAATGAAAGTAATATGCTTACAAGCTACTATGATGAGGTGATTAGAACAAGGATTAACCTAAACACCCTAGGTTTTTATTTCAAAACCTTAATAAGAGTGTAATCTAGAGTGTTAAACTTGATCTTGGAAAAACTTTGATGAAATCCTTCACCCTCTTGTGTTTGGCCGGTTTGGAGACAAGGAAAAAGGAAGAGAAAATCTTTTCTAACTATTGAATTATTATTGTTGAATGAATGAGTACAAATAAGATGGAGTATAGATTTTATACAAGTAAGTAACAAATTTTCTTACCAACTATTTAATGCAATCACCCCTTGGTCGGCCAAGGGGGATGCATTTGCAAAACATATATTTTTTTTTTCTCTTCATAATGTATAAATTTGTAAAGAGTATAAGTAAAATGTACATGTAATAATAACTTGTAAGATTGAATATACATTAGTGTATTTAAGGTAGTTTTAGGTAAAAGTAATTTTTAATAGATCAAAATAAAGTATAATGAGATCATAAAAATTGTAAAAATACATTCCTTGTAAAATTTGAGTGATATAATAATTATCGTGTAGTTTTTAAGAAAACGTCGTAATAATATAAATTTAACGATTTGTATACAAAATAAATTTTAAAACACTAGGTAAACTCAAAATATAGTTTTTATAAACTAAATGTAAGTATAAAAATATATCGGGATCATTTTTGAAAGTAACGGATTAATGTTCAAAATAATAACTCACGCGATAACGTTTATTTAATATAAAATTTACGCGTTTAAGGTGAAATGCAAAGTCATGAATGAACTAACATGATGCAAATGATGCTAATGAAATGTAGACTAAACTTAGTCCATATGAAATGTTCGTGATGATATGATCATGAATTCGCCGCTAAACCATTAAGGTTACGCGAATTTGGAACACGCAAACCTAGTTTACGATAAATGTTGAAATTGTGAAGCATGAATTGTTTTGAGAAATGACCTGAAAGTACGGGTTGTCACATTCGCCCATCCAAAAAGGAATTCAGTCCCTGAATTCAGTTCGTGTTGGTCTATCGAATTTTTGAGTTTGTGGTGAATAACGAGGAAAGAAGGTATGGAGAAGTGTCGTTACGGTTATCGATGATTGAGAGCGTCTAAAACATCATAGTAGAGAAAATATCGGAGGAATCTCTCATAAGTAACACTTTGAATTGGAACATGTGAAAATTTTGCTTGCACTAAGATTTATAAGTAACTGCTCCCAACATAACATGATCCCTCCAGAATTAGACATAGTTAGCTAGGCTATGTATAATTAAGGAACGATGACGTGACGTTCGGTTTAGTCGTTATAACTCTCAATGTTTACAAAGATTTAAACCATGTCGTTAAAACGGTAGTTAAAGTAAAAAGAATTAAAATTCTCGTAAATGATATCGAATCGAAAGGAAATAAAGTACGATAGATGAGAATATTTTACAACGAGTGGTTTATCAAAAGTATTACATCTTAAGTTATAAAGATTCGGATACGATGGGAAACATAAACTTAGTACGACCTAGTACATAAGGGAAATTAAGACTGTTAGTTTCCGAACTTCTTCAGTCTTCCGCGTCGTTGATACCTTGACGAGCTTCTCCTCCTCCTAACATGTATGCATTCCCATGAGCACCTTCAACTTGTTGACCTTGGTTTTGAGGACATCGGTTCCGATAGTGTCCTTGCTCCCCGCATCTGTAACATGTAACCATGGCCTTGCCTCTACAATTCCTGGCAAGGTGTCCCAGTTGTTGACACTTGTAGCACTTAGCAGGACAAAGACCCGTGTGATGATACTTACATCGATTACATAGTGGGTAGGTTCCAGCATAACCTCTGCCTTCTATTGGTGCAGCAACATAAACCATTGCAGTTTCTTGCCCTCTATTCTGTTGTTGATGATGGTTAGTGTTACGGTTTTGGTTGTTGTTATTGTAACCTCCTTGGTCATTTTCCCATTTTCTTTTGTTGTTGTTGATTTGGTTATCGTCGTTGTTGTTGTTGTTTTGGTTATTGTTGTAGTTGGTGCGGTTGTTGGTATTGTTGTTACGGTTGATGTTGGTGATGTTGCCCCTCTTTACTACTTGTGCCATGAGCTTTTGAGACAATCGAATAGATTCCTCAATCGTTTGCGGGTCAAAAGAAGTCACATCGCCTTGAATAATCTCGGGAAGTCCTTCAATGAAAGCCTCCAGTAGCTTCTCATTATCCGAAACCATAGATGGGCATAACACGGCCAATTCTTGAAACCTTCGAATGTAAGTATCAATGTCATACCCAATAGTTACCAACTCATAGAATTCGGTCTCTAACTTCTTCACCTCCGTACGCGGACATCAAAACAGGCGCATGCCTCCACTTCTTCAATCTCTGGCTTAAGATACTCAACCATTGATAACCCATACTGTAACTATGAATGTAAGCTTCCAAAGTTCTTAACCGGCACAATACGGGTAGATACCAAAGCCTATTACTCTTCGATGACCTCCGAAAGTAACTTCCTGAAGGGCTCTAATAAGTTCCGCTACACTGAAGAAAACTGGGCATTTGCTAACTCCTTAGATAAGCTAACAGAGTTTTCGAGTACCGTGTTCATCATTTCTCCCCGTTGTAGTGGTTGTAGTTGGCATTGTTGTTATGGTTGTTGGCGTGGTTGATGTTGTTATTGGTTTTGTTGTTGTTGTTGCTGCTATTGGTTTAGTTGTTGTTGTTTTCTTTTACCCTTTTACTGGTTCCTCCAATGTTATTGTTGTT